>JASAMX010022328.1:5000-33137 GCA_030248175.1 Microlaimidae sp. YZB2_3
AAATTAATCCGTTTAGTGCCAAAAAAGTTGTATGATGTGGTGTGATATATGAATTTGATTTTTTAGAGCAGTTCTTAAAGAATTGAAGAAAACCCTGAATGAGTAGTGTCACAAATCATAATCTTATAAAGTCCTGAACAAGCTACTTCTTTAATACAAAAAATAACCATACCTACATAAAATTATTTTGGTGTCTCCATATGAATTTAACAACATGATCAGGACAAAATAGGAATTTGATTTGTGACAGTTATTCAAAAAAAAAACAACAAAATCTGCTGCTGAAAATAAAAAAGTAATAATATGCGATACAAATTTTGGTGTTTAAAAAGTCTAGATTGAATGAAATTTTTTTTCGTATTAACGTAGTGTTTGTTTAGAAAATTTTATCAAATAGCCCGTATCAGCCATAGGACTGACAAATAATTTTTCCGGGATTTTTTTATGTTTATTTACTTTTTTTTCAAAATTCAACCCTTCTATGCCATTTCAATGACTGTAAGCTTTACAATGATACCTCAGTTAACCCGCACTCCATCTTGTTGTTGGGGAGAAGGGTCCTTCCCTTGTTTGGTGAAAATATTTTGTCCAGCATAAAGATGTCCATGTTATTTTTTTACTAATTTCAACACCCTTATGATGCTTCCTGAACTATAAGTTTTACCCATATTATCTCATTTACCCCAATCTTTTTGGTGATTGGGGAGGAAGGTCTTTCCCTCTTTGGTAATGATATGTTGTCCAGTATAAAAATGTCCATGTTATTTTTTTAAATTTCAACCCATTTATGACATTCTCCAGATTGTAAGCTTTGCAATGATATCTTATTTAGCCCAATCCTTTTTGTGGTTAAGGAGAAAGTTTGTTGTCCCTTCAAAAAAGGATATTCTGGATAAACATGATATTCTGGCTTTAAAATGACAAATTACTCTTACCAAAAAGTTTGAGCCAATTTGAAGATCAAATTTTTTTCAACTTTCAAAGTCCATAGGGCTCTGTTTTTGTGAAAATGTGTTGTCCAACCAAAAGATGTCCATGCAATTTTTTTTTAATTTCAACCCATTTATGACATTCCCCTGCCTGTAAGCTTTGCAATGATATCTCATTTAGCCCAATCCTTTTGCTGGTTGGGGAGGAAGGTCGTTCCTCTTTTTAGTGGAAAAACGTTGTCCAGCATTAAAATGTTCATGTTAATCTTACCAAAAATCATGATATTCTGGCTTTACATTGCTTAATTACTCTTTCCAATAAGTTTGAGCCAATTCAAAGACAAAAAATTTTTTAAGTTCCAAAATCCATAGGTTTCCCTTTTTTGTCAAAATGTTTTGTCCAGGCTAAAAATGTCCATGCAAATTTTTTTCTAAATTTCAACCTTTTTATGACATTCTCCGGACCGTAAGCTTTGCAATGATATCTCATTTAGCCCAATCCTTTTTGTGGTTGGTGAGCAAGGTAATTCCTTTCTTTAATGAAAAAAACGTTGTCCAGTATAAATATGTCCATGTTAATCCTACCAAAAATCATGATATTCTGGCTTTACATTGCCTAATTACTCTTTCCAATAAGTTTGAGCCAATTCTGAATCAAAAAATTTTTTAAGTTTCAAAATCCATAGGGTCCCGGGTAAGTTCCATTGGTGAAAACGCGTTGTCCAGTATAAATATGTCCATGTAACTTGTTTCAAAATTTCAACCCCCTTACGACATTCCCTGGGGTTAAGCTTTCCAACAATACCTCATTCACCTTAATCCGTTGGGTGGCTAGGAAGGAGTTAGGGAACACACAGACAGACTCACACACACACACACACACACACACAAACACACACAGACATTACTTCTATTTATATATAGACATGCATGTAACATTTTGTGCAAAAGTTTGTAATGTTTTTTAAAATGTCATCTTTTGAATAAACAAATCTGTTTTTAAAAATGCTACCGTGCGGGGTGGGGAGGGGGTAGAGAGGAGAACGGGAAGTGAAAAATATGCGGGAGAGACACAGTACAGGAGGCCTTTGAATGCGGGAAGAATTACATATTGATCTTTTACTTCTAGCGTAAAATAACTGAACGCTGCCGAGGGAACACAGGAATTGAAAAAATTCTTGGGAGGCAAGTGAAATTCCAACAGCCGGCGCGGCCTAAATTACCAAGATGCAAAGTAGGAGATTTCCACACAAATTTAAAAGAAATCGCAGTAGAACGCATAGCAGCATTTATAAAAAAAGCTAAAAAAATACCCAAGCAAAACAGTGGTGTAGTTACACTACAAAGCGGCATGAAACAATAAAAAACGAAGTCATAATAATTTTTCAGCGGTCTTTTACATGAAATTTCGAATTTTTAAAAGAAATGTGTTATAGCTTTGCCATGTAATTTTACCAAAAACAGACTATTATGTTATAAAGTTAAAACGAAATCATAGAATTTCATTGTTTTAGTTGGTGTTTTTGTTTTTTATTTTTATTCTGCACACGTCTTGTGGCGTGCATTAACCAGCATACGCCCAGAGAGAAATCGCCTCTTTTTTCATGCTTTATTCTTAGATCATTTTTCAAGGCTACTTTTTACGTAGTAATTTATATGTAGTAAAAGCAAAAATATATAATAAAAAACACTTTGAACAAACTGCTTGAAAAAAGGTTTCATTTAAATCAGACCTTTCGCCTTGTAGTCTCATTTGAATCAGATCCCATTTAAATAACTCATATTCAAATGAGATCATATTTCAATGAGATCCTATTTAAATGGGATCCCAGTAGTATGAAAGTGATTTAAATAAAATCCCATTTAAATAGGATCTTAATAATGGGTGAATTAAGAATATTTAAATGGAACCTATCTTGCAAAGTCCCATTTAAATGGGACCTTTTTTCAAGCAGTTACTCTTAAGTGTATCATTTTTTCTCTATTATATATTTTTAGTAAAAGTACAAGAGCAAAAACAATTTTTAAACAGTATTAAAAATACCCACAACTCAGATTATCATGTAGCGTTTACTATTTTTCAGTTATCACCCTTTTTTTACAAGTAGAAAAAACTCCAAAAAAAATAAAATGAGAAAAGCTGAACATAAATAAGAAAAATATATATTTATTTGTCAAGCTTTTATATGAAAAGCGTATAGTTAATGTAGCATTCTGTTTCAAAATAGGTACCTTTGTTTTGCTGTCTGTTATAAAGCGTTTAAAAAATTTTGTCTTTTGGTGCAGCAAAACACTGTAATTGCTTTTTGGAATAGTATTTGTCAGTTTTAGGTTGCATTAAACTTTAAACTTAATAGATTTTATTCGTGCTTATATGTTTTATTTATATTTAACTAACACCATATAAAACAATATTTTATAGCATTTTTTTCGTCTTAACATATAAAAGAAGTTAAATTTACGCTTAATTGCTGGAAAACTTAGATTTTCCAGTCTGCAGGACGGTTAATATAAAATTAGTGAAAAAATTAAGGATGAATTCTATCATGGTGAAAATAATTTGGTTGTAAAGTAACCACTCGTTCTTCAAGAAAATATCACGTGGAGAGAAACACCTGATGCAACTTAATAATAATTGCTAACATTATCTCTGACAACTTTTTTTATTCTTGCGCTTTCATTCTTTATTTCTTGCAGACCGCGAGTGGTTACGCCCTTAATTTCACCCTGAAAGATTTTAACTTTGACACTTTGGTAAAAAAAGTAAAACACTGATAAATCCGTTGTTATGTATTCTGAAAGGCTTAAAACTATTTTATTTAATTGCATGAATAATAATTATTACAAGTTTACGTGGTTTTTAGAATATGCAAAGGTTATTGTGACACAAACATAAGAGACAGTGTATTTGTTCATTGGAGTTAATAATTTGGAGAGGTAACTATTTTTTTTTAAATGTAAGTGATTTTTTGTATTAATAACAAAAAAACATGGGCAAAATGAGTCTTTTCAAATTTGAAAAAAAATGAAATAAAAACAACGTTAAAAAATAAACCAATTGCTTGTTTTTACTATGAAATAACTAAATTCGTTTTAATTATTTGACAATTTACCCATCATTTAAATAAGATTTTAAAAAAATAAGGGAAACGGATGATTCTTTTGTAAAAAATAATTTACCCACATTGTGTTTTAATTTGCATAAAAATGGTTGTTGTGCAGCTGATAAAAAGAATTGCAAACAAACATTTAACCTATTTGTTTTCAAATTATTTCTTACGTGAGATTTATTCATTCAAAATTTTTACTTATATCAAAAATATATAATAAAGAAAAAATGAGACACTTAGACATACTGCTTGTAAAAAAAAGTCCCATTTAAATGGGACCTGGTCCCATATAAATGGAACTTTTCGAATTTGGTCTCGTTAAAATGGCATCCCATTTAAATGGGACCTATGAATGAAAAAAATTACAGCAAAATTTTTTTATAAATACGCATCTTTTTTATATATACGCAATTTTTTATATTGTTTTTAATGAGCGGTGGCCTTGCATGCGTAATTAAAAATAATGTTATTTAAGCGCATCATTTTATCTTTTTTTACGTGAGCCGCGGTTCGATATACATAATAAATTTTTTTTTCTAATTATGCAACAAGTTAAATTTTATTTTCGTCAGATGGACAGTAAAATAACAAAATACAAATCTATACAAAACCAAACTACAAACACAAATAATAACTGTTGATCATTAAACAACAGAACATTAAAGAAGGTTTTAGTAAAGAACAGAATTTTTTTAACAACCAATAGAAAGTGCAAATATTTTATTAATTTTTTTAAATAACTTAAAATGACAAAATTTTTAAAATTTTAAAATTTTTATTCTTGATTCATATTAACGATTTACCCGATTGTGTGAAATTTTCAAAGATTAAGTTATTTGCTGATGACGCTAAGGTTTTCACCAGCTTTTCGGTAGATGACTAGCTTGAAAAAACTACAAAACTACAGGAAGATTTAGATAGAATTTTAGGTTGTTCTGAGCAGTGGCAGTTACAGTTGGCTGAACAGAAATGTGAAGTACTTCATATAGGAACAAAAAATAGAGATAACAAATTTGGCTATTCCCTTTGCAGCAAAGTTTTTTTCAAAATCCGCCTTAGTAAAGGATCTAGGAGTTCATGTATCAGAAAACCTTAAATTTTCAGATCATTGTCAAATAATATGAAAGAAAGCGTTAAGGACTTCTTCGTTAATTTTTAGAAGTTTTCAGTCAAACTCATTGCAGAATTTTTTGCGCGCATACAAGATCTACGTGAGACCCCAGTTGGAATATACAGGTGTAGTATGGAACCCATATCTACAGCGTGATATTGCTGTCTTAGAAAGAGTTCAACGGAGTTTTACAAGAAGATTGTTTAAGCGATGTCAAATGCCAAATTTAGATTATAGTAAAAGATTAGAAATTCTAAAATTACCCAGACTTATAGATTGTCGCAAAATTTTTGAACTTTGTGAATGTTATAAAATTATTAATAGAAAAACAAATTTAATAATCACAGATTTTTTTAACCTAAATAATAACGTAACTTGAGGTCATTCACAAAAAATTAAAGTTCAAAAAAGCAGATTAGACTCAAGAAAATTTTTTTTTTGCAACAGAGTAATATCAAACTGGAATAATTCATTTAAGAATCAAATCTCAGCTGCTTCTATATTTGCGTAAAAAAGTTTTAGTAATAAATGACTCAAGCTAGTGCTTAATTAAGCCTTTGAGTCATTTTCTAGTAAACTCAAGTCTTTGTTTTATCAAGTATTCAGCCGTTGTCGCTCGCATAAAGGTTAAAAAAAGGTTGATAATTGCGTTAGTATCTTTTATTTTTGTTTGATTAAAAATGTTATGATATTGCTTTACTAGAATAAACAATTTGATTTGATTTGATTTGACATTTGAATTAAAATAAACCATTAAAAAACCATTTAAATAAACCATTAAATAAACCATTAAAAAAAATTAAAACTTGTTGAATCTAAGTTGTTTCGTAAAATTTTGTTTTATGTCCTAAATAATTGAATTTTTGGCAAATAGTAGTTTTTTTATGTTTTTTAAACTTAAAAACGCTTAGCCAACCATCTAATGCCATTTTTGTTGTGTGATTAGCTCGCCATGTAAACAACTTAACATCATATTGACAGGTTTTTTATCCCGTGAGCAACTGCACAAACCAAATGCTTATTTTGGATTGTCAAAATATGTCTACCTCAGACCTGTGCATTGTCTGAGAATTCCCCCGCTTTATTGGAGGATGTGTCTCACCCGTTTTATTGCCCCCTCCTTTCCAAAAATTCAAAAATACCCAAAAAATATGGCGTTGTTTTTTACTTATTATGACGCCATCATCGCAAATTTTGCAATTATTATCCTATTTCAATGATTTTAAATCATTTTAGACTGGTACAGGGTCTTTAGAGCCACAAACAGGCAACCTGGAGCCATTGGAAATTTTTTGAAATTAGGAGCCACAAGCAATGGGAACTTGGAGCCTTCAAGAAAAAATTGGTTTGGAGTAAAATTTAGGCTTCATTTAGGCTTAGGTACACGTTTTATCGATTTTTTTTGGTTCTAAGTTCCCAACTTACAGGTCCAAGTTCTCAACTTACGGCTCCAAGTTCCCTATTTTCGGCTCCAAGTTCCAGCTCCGAATTCCCAAGGCTCCATCGACCCTAAATCTTTTAGACCTATTTAGTTGTTTTTTTGGTCCCTTTTTTCCTTTTTTTTTTCTTTTTTTTTTCTTTTTTTTCTCTCCTGCTTGCCCCCCCCCGTTTTATTAACCCCCATTTCAAAAAATATTGCCCCCCATGCCCCCTGTTTTGGAATTGCCTCACCCAATAAAACTTCCTGGGGCAGTTCACAGGTCTGCTACCTCACTTGTTTTTCTGTCTA
The DNA here is from genome assembly GCA_030248175.1 of Microlaimidae sp. YZB2_3. NCBI lineage: Eukaryota > Metazoa > Nematoda > Chromadorea > Desmodorida > Microlaimidae > Microlaimidae sp. YZB2_3. The sequence goes on from JASAMX010022328.1 coordinate 11,880, forward strand.
AACATACCCCTGAGGTGAAATCAACCCTTTTCTCTGTTCTATTCTGAGAGCATATTTAAAGGCTAGTTTTCATTTTTTAAATTGATTTAAAAAAAAATTTGAATTGAGTTAAAAAAATATCTAATAAAATAAGTTTTAGCTGCGCAATAATTTATAATCATTCTGTTTCCGATATGTACTCTTTTAATATTATCAATAGAATGCATATTATATGTTTAAACTGTATGTTCAAAAATTTGCTGACATTGTACATTCATTTTTATAGTTAAAACAGTAAATGTAAATCTATATCGTCAGGCTATATGTTAAGTCCTTTTCTCCTTAAGGTTTGAAAATCAGATTCAGTTGGTGCAACAATACAAACACGGTTTAGAATATTAGAGTGGCTTATTGCCTCGATTTCTAAACAACTGGGAATGGGATTAATATAAACAAAAAATAAAGAGAAGAAGAAGCAGAAAGATAAGTAAACAAAGAATAAATTGGATGACAATTTAATTTTTAGATGACAATCGATATTTTCTAATAATGATTAAACCATTGTTACAAAATTTGTTGCTTTGTAGAGCTTTTACCACACGTACCATTAATGTTTTTAAGCGGGGGTTGCATTCTGACGCAACATTTTCATTTACCCAGTAAATCCATTTTAATAAAAATAAATAAATAATATATATATATATATATATATATAATATATATATATATATATATATATATATGATATGATATTATATATATTTTTTTTTTGGATATATATATATATATATATATATATATATATATATATATATATCTCAAAATTATAGAAGAAAAGAAATGATTTTTTTAAATTTTTTTTTCTCGCGCTGCAAAGCCACTTCGCGCAAAATAAAAAAAATTTATCAATACGCATATTTTATTTTTTATTAAATTAATCCTATGGGAGAAAAAATTTAATTACCTCTAGAGTTGGATAAATTTTTATTCTTAAAACATTAAAAAAAATTAATCTAACTTTTACCTAGGTAAAATTGATTTTTCACTCGCATCCTTAAGCACGTAAAAAAAGTTACCCTGGGGGTAACTTTTAACCGCGCGTCAGAATACGACCCCAGGGGTCGCATTCTGACGCAACACCGACTGTTTACCCCGTTAAATCCATTCCAATAAAAATAAAAAAACAAATATTATTTATTTTGAAGTTTAATATATATATTTGTATTAATAGTGCCCTAATTTTCCAGAAATTTAAATAAATCTGTTAAAATGAAAAAAAGCCATTTAAATTATTTATTACATTGTAATAAATGTAATGTTTTTTCTCCCTGCCTCCAGCGCGGGAAACCACCTCCTGCAAAATGAAAACTTGTTTCCCCTTCACTCCCCCTCCCTTCTCTAAACCGCTACCGCATGTGGGAAAGAAAATGAATGCAATGAATTTTTTTCTCCCAGCCTCTGGCGCGGCAAAATCACCTGCCCAAAATAAAAAATTTAATCAATGCGCGTAATTTATTTTTTATTAAAATAATCCTACGGGAGAAAATATTTAACCACTTCTTGAGTTCGTTAAATTCTTATTCTTAAAACAATAGAAAAAATTTAACCGACTTTTACCTAGGTAAAATTGATTTTTCACTCGCATCCTTAAGCACCTAAAAAAACTTAACCCGGAGTAAATTTTAACCGCGCGTCAGAATGCGCGCCCAGTTCTAAAAACACAAAACAAAAATTCGTTTTTATTTTTTTTTAATTTCTGACGCTTTATAGAATTAATTCCGCCCTGAAAAAATAAACCAACTGAGGACAGCTACCGGGCTGTCTGCTGTTTGTTGAGACTGTAGATTTTTTGTTTGTGCAGGAAAGCTTTATTGGGCAGGAAGAAGATTTTTTTATATATATTGCAAATTTATTTTTTTGTTCAATAAATAAATAACAGGGTACTAAATAAAAGTGGCTCTTAAGAAAGTTGCGTTCTCTTTTCTTCATTCCAATAAGCCCACATTATTTTGTCAACCAATTGCGATTAAGTAATATTAATTTAAAAATAAAAACGAAAAAAATACTAATTGAAATGCTCAGATGAGCTGATTATTTATAGAACAAACTTAATTTACTGGATAAAAATAAAATATAAAATTATATAACAAACAAGGCATAGAGGATAAATGTAGTGCAAAACTTATTTGTAATAATTATAAGACCTCTCTTTTAATGCAAACACAATTACAATTTTTTAACAAAACACTACTATAAAACTAACATAAAATAAAACTATTACATAATATACCTACAAACTATTGCGTTTCGAGCATAGAAGAGTGAGAATATAAATGTGAATTTTAAAATTCACCCAAGTTCTCTAATAATGGTTGGTGCGGCGCCAGGACTAAATTGCTCCTGCTCAAAAGAGGGGTTGTAAAAAGTGGGGTAGCAAATTGACAGGAACGAGTTTTCAGAAATTCCTTGTAAGAATAATCACTCTAGAGCATTTGAGGAAAAAATTTTTTTGCTGGTATTGTGTGTTCTTTGAAAGTTTAGTACATGTTTCATATTTGTTAGCCCAACACAAAACAAAAAAAAAAACCACAAGCCTCTATTAGTTGTTTTTTTTGAGAGTTTTTATTAGATGTGATCATCCCTGAAACTAAACAAGAAAAAAATGGTGAACATTTTATTAAAAAAAATAAAAATAAAATCTTAGATACAATTATTACTTTTAAACTTTTCTTATAGGAAATATGAACCTAACTGACCTAAATGAATTGCAATATGACTCAATTAAAGAATAAAACGAATATTTTGCATTGTTTTAAAAACGGTTTTTTAAGTCGGGTGCAGGGATGCTTACTATACTAGAATTATACTATACTATACTACTATACTAGAATTATTTTGGGGTTTTATACTTATACTATACTATACTAGAATTAAAACCGGACATGTTATACTATACTATAAAATACTAGAATTAAGGCCGAGCTTTCTATACTATACTATACTATACTAGATTTAAAGAATTCTTACAAGTATACGAAAAATAATTTTAGTATGGAGTTTATACTAAAATTAATTTGAGTAAACTAAAATATTTTTAAAAACTAAAACTATAAATTAAAAACTAAAACTATAAATGTGGTTATTATTTTACCAAAATTCTCTAAATTCTTTTAACAAGTATATTTTTTACCACACCATCCCTATTTTGTGTCTTCTAAATGTAGATTATATATAAACAAAACTCAGCACGATAATAGTAAAATCAAAACAAAGAGAAACTATCCCACCAATTAAAAAAGAGATGATGGGACATTTGTAACTGAAGACAATGAAAAAGAATAACTTTTTGGAAATTATTTTGCTTCTGTTTTTACTGATGATGATAATACTTTGCCAAATTTTAATCCACCGAACATTGGAAAGTTGGACAACATGGTATTTACCACAAAAAAGGTATTTAAGGCCCTAAAAAAGCTCCCAAACAAATTGTCTCGAACACCTGACTGTTTTCCAGCTTACTTTTTAAAACGCTTGGCTAAAGTTATTGCTGAACCTTTGGCAATAATCTTTCAGATGTCTTTTGATTTTGGAGAATTACCACTTGATTGGAAAATAGCTTTATTAAACTTACTGTTTAAAAAAGGCACTAAAAGCCTAAAAGAAAATTATCGTCCAATTTCACTTACATCTTTTTCTTGTAAACTAATGGAACAGCTTGTCAAAGAAGAACTGCTTGTCTTTTTCCATATCATTTTGTCAAGGTTTCAACATGGTTTTAAGGCAAAAAGTTCTACAATAACACAGCTGTTGGAAACTTTTAATGAGTGGATGCTAGCACTAAAAGACAAATTTCTAATTGATGTCATTTACTTGGATTTTGCCAAGGCCTTTGACACCGTGTCACATCAAAAATTGTTATATAAGCTAGAAAATATGGTGTTTCTGGTAAATTTTTAAAATGGATAAAAGAATTTTTAGTTGGGCGGGAAATTAAAGTTGTAATTAATAACTCAGTATCCAAATCATTTCCTGTAAGAAGTTCAGTTCCTCAGGGTTCTGTTTTAGGTCCATTTTTATTTTTGGTATACATTAATGATATTGTTGATTGTGTTAAGTTAGACAAAGTTAAAGACAAATTAGACTCTTTGCAGATGATATAAAGTTGTTTGTAAAATCTTCATCTAAAGATTACCACATTCAAACCTTGAGACTTCAGCAAGATTTAGATAGAATACACAGCTGGTCACAAGACTGGCAACTGCAGTTATCTAATCACAAATGTGAAGTTCTTCATATTCGAAATCATAGCAAAGAGTTAATTTGTAAAATATAAGCTTGGTAATAACGTACTTGCAACTACAGAATTGGTGCGTGACCTAGGTGTTTATATATCCCATGATCTGAAATTCTCTATACACTGTGAAATTACAGAAAAAAAAGCTATGAGAGTGACATCACTAATTTTTAGAACATTCAACTCAAACTCTAGAAATAATTTTCTCAGAGCATATAAGTCCTATGTTAGACCAATTCTGGAGTATGCTAGTGCAGTTTGGAACCCTTATTTACAAAAGGATATAAACATTTTGGAAAAAGTGCAACAAAATTTCACTAGGCGTTTGTTTTATAAATGCAAGTTGTTACCTGTTGGTTATGAACATAGACTGAATTACCTAGGTTTAGAAAGATTAAAGGATCAAAGAGACAAAATTGATTTATATGAGAAGTGCTTCAAAATTATACATTGCTTAAACAATTTGCAAACCAATGATTTTTTTAAGTTTAACCTGCAGCCCACCCGTGGTCATCCATTTAAATTGGCAATGGAAGACTGCCGAATTAATGCAAGGAAATTTTCTTTTGCAAATAGGGTTGTTACACCTTGGAACAATCTACTCCCATCTCAAGTAACTGTCGATTCTTTGGATGCATTCAAGAAGAGTTTTGGAACTGACTTAAATAAGTGCTCTTTTTGAGCCTTTAAAGTCATATCAGATAGCTATGTTCATTGATAATTAGTTACAATTGTGATTCATATTGGCGGCAATTAAGTCGCAGATTTGATGTTGTTGATGAAAAAAAAAAAAGAAAAAATTGACTTATTTTTTAAAGAAGTTATTCAATTTGTTAATCAATTGTTTTAAAATCTTTTGCACCAAATTTTCCTTTACACCTTTCAACAAAAAAAAAACAAACAAAAAAAAACAACAAATAACTGACGGTTTGGTTAAATCTTTATTCGCAATAAAAAACAAGATTTTTCTTTAATAAATTTTTGCTACATAATTACCGTAAATTATAGGCTTTTAAAACAATATCATTTTAAAAATCAACAAAAATAAAACGTTAAATTAAGTAAGTTCTGAGTCTAAAAACAAAAATTATAACACACAACTGGAAGAATTTAAAACATAAAAACGCGTTTTTTAAACGCGGAACTGAAAATAAAATTGTAAAAAAAAATCTCCCAAGAAATTTTTATTAAAAAAATAATCACTGCAGAAGAATTCGCATAGCTACTTTTTAATTCTTAAAAGTTGTCATAACTTATGTGTAATCTTGAAAATTTTGAAATAAATATTTTTTTTATTTTGCACTTTGGTGATCAACTGATATTATTTTTTTTATTTTTATGATTTTTTACTTGATAAAACTGAAAAACACAAATAAAATGCACAGAATAATATTCTGACAGTGATGTTTCCCTAAACTCAAAGCTCTGGGGCCGGTAACTCAAAACCATAAGGGGCCCCATTATTTCTAATCGCCCATTAAAAATTGGCTTATCTCGTCGCATTAAAATCAAGGTGTAACTCAAACATAATGGGACCCCATTAAAAATAGAGATAAGCCCCAGATTTAAGGTTACCCCACACCTCGACTTAACTTTAATGGACCCTATCAAACAAGGTGTTTGTTCCAAAATTTTACGCTAAAAATGACAAATATCATTTTTATAATTGATTTGATTAATAAACAGACAAAACGTAATAATCCGGAAAAATTAATTCATTGAAATATTTTAACTATAACGAGTATGTTTTTTTTTAATTTTCGATATAAAAAGACTACGTACGTTTATTTTTCTCTGTGATCTTATGTAAGAAGACCATTTACATCAAACGATACAAAATACGAAGCAAAGTTTCATTGTCAAGAGCTTCAAATAGCAATCGCTTTGCACATTTTGCGTCTTGTTCCTTTTTTTGCAATACTAGAAAAGCAGAATTTTCAGCGCGCTAATTTTTGTGCTGAAGCCTTAATATGATTGGTATACCAGGTACTCATTATTTCGTTAAAAGTCTGTAACTTGAATGCCACGTGTTACAAACCGTGCCATAATAAGTCATCCATAATTATTACAACCGTGCCATAATTAGTCATCCATATTTAATTTCGGCAATTTTCCATTTTTTAAAAAACTGATTTAATAAAGTAAAAAAAAATACTTTCGTACAGTTAAACTTTTGTGACGCAACGCAGTATCGTGAAAGCTTCAAAATGAGCTATCAAACATGAAAATCGGGCCATACAATGAAAAGTTACATCGGAAAAACAAAAAAGTGCCGAAATTAAATGCACTACCCTACAAGCGCGTTCGTGTGTCATTCGCAAAAACTGAAATAATGGGACCCATTAAAGCATAATGGGGTCCCTTAGATAATGGAAGCCTTATTTTTGTTTGAGTTACAGAAGAAATGGGGCTCATTATCTAAGGGACCTATCAAGTTATAATGGGGTCCCTTTGGTCAAATAGTACCATTAACTTAAGCCCATATTTGAGTTTGGAGTGGCGCTGTTTTTTGAAACTCCATAGTTTCGCCAAACCAAAGTTTCGCCCTATTGTTGTGCTAATTTCATAAATATTTACTGACTAAACCACAGATTATTTTGTCTTTTTTTTTCAAAACTTACTGAAAACGATTAAAATGGTTCTAAATGAGAATAAAACATATTCTAAATTAAATAAAAGGTGAAATATGGGAGCTGCAGGCATTTAAACGAAAAAATTCCGGAGCGTATTAATTGAGAGGGTCTATTGAGTTTTTTAAATGTTGTTTCTCAGAAGACAAAATTTAAAAATCAAAGTCTGTCACATACATGGGCACGGGGGGGGGGGGGTGGGGGGGTTAACCCCCCAAATTCTGAGAAGTGGGGTTTAACCCCCCCCCACTCAGAAGTGGGGGGGGAGAAAAAGTTACCCCCCCCCCCCAATTTTGGAAAAATGAAGAAAAAAAATGTCTTTAAAATGACTTCTAACTGCCTCCAAACTTAAGTTTTGAGGTCAAAATGAATGTTTTAAGCAATAAAAAGCTTAAAAATGCAATAAAAAGGGCTTTTTGACCTAAAATTAGTGTTTTTAACTTATTTTTTCTTCGAAATTGAAAAACGATATGGGTAAAATGCACTCCAGAAAAAAAAACGATATGGGTATTTTGCGTTTCTCGGATTTTAACCCATCCTAATTTGGGGTTTAACCCCCCCCCCCCCCACTCCGGACCAACTTGCCCATGTATGGTCTGTCAAGTCACTTTTAGTAGAATAAGCAGGTAAAGTTGCAGTTCTTTTTGTTATTTAGCTCATTATGTTATTTGGACAATAAGAAACAAATAATACAGCTCAAAAATATAAAGGTTAATTGTTATTAACGATTTTTTCTTTATGTAGATCACTGTGTATTTATTTATTCTATGTTAATATCGGATAGACCAAATATAACAACTAAATATTAAATGCATTATTAAATTTAACTGGGTTGATTTTTTTTTGATTTCGTCTTCTGAATAAACCTATTATAATTTAAAACGGAAGCAGACCTGTGCAGTGCCCCCCGGGGTTTTATGGGGGGGGCAATTCCAAAACAGGGGGGCAAGTTTTTGGAAACGAAGGGCAATAAAACGGAGGGGGCAAGCAGGGAAGAAAGAAAAAAAGAGAGGAAAAGAGAAAAAAGAGACAAAAAAGCGAAAATAAGGTAAAAATAGGTCTAAAATGGCTTAAAAATCATTGATATAGGCTAAAAACTGCAAGAAATTGGCAATGATGGCGTTATAATAGGTAAAAAAATGGCGTCATAATTTTTGGGCACTTATTTATTTTTGGGCGGGGGGCAATAAAACGGGAGGCAAATCCTCCAAAAAAGCGGGGGGCATTTCCAGACCGTGCACAGGTCTGCGTAAGTATACCAGTTTTTTGTGTTTTTGTGTTTTATACCAGTTTTTTTGTGGTGTATTTTTTGCCTTTTAATTAATACTAACTGATGTATCAGGGCTCACTGGGAAAAAATTGTATTACCCAAAAATTTAATTTTCAACGATTAACGAGTTAATAACAGCAATGGTGGATATATCCACGTTTGATAAAAAAATACTGTTTGAAAAAAATCATGACATTTGTACACCACTTTTCAAAATAGAGCATTTCTATTACACGGATTATTAATAGAACTTAACAAGAATAATGCTAGGATATCAAAAAAACTAAGTTTTTAATATGGTTCAATTGCCAGAAATAGTAATAAACGCACTGCCATTTAAAAAAATATTTTTTACTTGTTTTTACAGTTGGTGTGTTTTTTTTTGTATGCAATTACTCCGGTATTACAAAAATATATAATAAAGGAAAAATGAGACACTTAGAACAGACTGCTTGTAAAAAAAAGGTCCCATTTAAATGTGACTTTTCGATTTTGGTCCCATTTAAATGGGATCCCATCTAAATGGGATCCCATTTAATTAGGTCCCATTTAAATGGGAACCCATTTAAATAAGTCCCATTTAAATGGGACCTATTTAAATGGGATCCCATTACATGGCATCCCATTTAAATGGGACTTATTTAAATGGAATCCCATTTTCCATTTAAATGGGACCAAAATCCAAAGGTAGGTCCCATTTAAATGGGACCGTAAATTTTAAATTGTAAAAATTACAAGCAGTTTGTTCTAAGTGTCTCATTTTTCCTTTATTATATATTTTTGGTATTACCAGTTAGTTATTGAAAGTTTTATTTTTAGAAGAAGTAAACTACATAAAACATTTCGTTTTTTTTGTATTTTGTAGTTTACACTAGCGCAATATCCGTTTAGTTTTTTAAATCTCAGCTCAGAAAAAACCAACAGTTTTTTTTGTAATAACTCATCAACCGATGGGAAGTAATTTTTAGTGCTATACTATTTTTATTGTGATCTGAATCATTGATTAGTATTAATTATATAGCAATAAAAATACATCACAAATTGGGTAGTGCATTTAATTTTGGCACTTTTTTGTTTTTCTGATGTAACTTTTCATTGTATGGCCCGATTTTCATGTTTGATAGCTCATTTTGAAGATTTCACAATACTGCGTTGTGTCACAATAGTTTCACTGTACAAAATTAGTTTTTTTACTTAATTAAATCAGTTTTTAAAAAAAATAAAAAATTGCCGAAATTAAATGTGTGCATTTAATTTCGGCACTTTACAAACAATCGATTGTTTCTCAGTCAAAAAATCATCATTTTCAAAAATTTAAAAGCCTATCATTATCTCCAGACAGTTTTCTTTAATATAAGTTTCTACTTGTTGTTCAACGTGTAACTGGCAAAAAGTTACAGCTAATAAAACCTGACCACTTAATTCAAACCGTTTTTACCTACAGCAATATGTGTGCCGAAATTACGCTATTTTATTTTATAACGATTGCTCATCACAGACGCAACGTAGAACCACGGGGACTAAAAATTCGGAAAATAGACTAAATTTTACCAAGACAGTTTAATTTTTAAACCAATTTATTGCGTAATCATGAAATGCCCATGTTCTAAAAACGAGTAACAATTTATTTTTTTATAAATCACACAATTTCACATAAAAGTATCATTACATAACAAATAGAAAGCTCACGACAGTCATCTATATATAATTAGCTCTCATTTGAGCTATAAAACGTCGTATTCCGTCCAGGATTACCAAAAATATAGTCCAAAATCAAAAATGCCCAATTTGGAAAAGTGCTGAAATTAAATGCACTACCCTAGTATACTTCAATTACAGTTTTAAAACATAATTACATGCCGCTATTTATTATTTTACTTAATTGTTTTATTATAATATATGAAATATTTATTTTTAGAAAAACTAAATTGTTAAAAACATATTAACATTCAAAGAAAACAATTTATATATCTCAAAAAACCTCTCAAACACTTAAACCACATTTATAAGCGAAACAAAACATTATTTTGTGTTCATCACGCATGAAAATTTGTTGGAAATAGAAGTTTTACGAACTTAAATATGCAAATTTTTGTTTGATTCACAATAAACGTCAATGATAGGCGGAACAATTTTTGCAGACGGAATATCAGGAGGGGAGGGGAGTCACTTTAGCCCAGGATATTTTGACCAGGGGGAGGGGGTCACTCTAGCCCGGGGAGTCAAAATAACCTACGACATCGGTTTTTATACTATCCCAGTAAGCAATTACGTTTTAAAAAATGCAAAGCCAACCCAACTGTGACACAAAAGCAGAATAAAATTTTTAAAATATTTTTACGAAGCGTTAGCTTTTGTAATTTTTAAACTTATACAGATATAACACCAACAATAAAATAAGATGATATTTTTGATGTTTTTAATCTCTTGGTCATAAATTGGTTCCAGTTTAGTGATTAAAGTCGACATACTCAGTCCAAAGCTGTAAACTTTGATTAGGGTCGTTGGAGGCAAAAGAATTTAAAACCGAGCAATTTTAGAGCCAATTTCAAAAAACCCAATCGAGGCTAACACGTGTAGATTAACCAAGCCTAAGCAAGAACTTTAAAATCAAGCTAAAACAAACTAAAAAATACATTGAAAATCGTTGGGCTCAAGGTTCTTTTAACTCTATCGACCCTGTACCATAAACTTTAATTCTCAACCATTAGGATTTCCTGAGCAGGCACACAGTTCATATGGCACTCCCAAGCGTTGGAGCGCTCCATAAAAAGGCATCGTTCTTGGTATTTTGTTTTTCTCGGGTCTTTCGGACAGAAATACTCCATTGGGCAAATGCACTTTTCCGTTTCGGTCATGAGAATGATTCCTCTCCGAGTCATAGTCACCCTTCGGCAATGATCCGAATCGTTGTACACCACACATACAGGCTTTCCATTTACATTTCTACTCTCCACGAGAGATAACTGAAAACAAAATATCATACTCTTCCAAATATGCACTTTATAAGATTTATATATTTTTCACTTCAATAGATATTAAAAATTACATAATTTTTGCTTGGCGAAATATACATTTTTCACATTTACAAATTAATTTTATTGACACTATTTTATGAATGTTGATTTTGCTAAGGAGAAGTTCTTTTTTATTTTTCCTCAAATATCAAAATTTTCTGCAACTGCCATTTATTCTTGGCGCAAACTGTCATGTGAATTTAAACATTTTCACACTCATAGAACAAGAACAGAGATGATTGATCTCAAAAAGTTTTATGATTTTTATTCACACGATTCTAGGTAAATATTCTAGGTAAATCTATCTGTCGGGATTATTTTCATGCAAATATAAATTTTCAGTTTTGTTTTGTTATTTTTTTTGATAGAAAATTAATAAATGTTGAATTTATTTTATCATGTACGAAAATAAATTAAAACAAGTAGATCAGATACACAGAATTTCACATTTTAAAACAAAAAGCTTACTTACATCAAAAATTTGCCTGTTTCATTCATCATCGCAGCCACTTGAACAAAGAAAAAAATCGTAAGAAAACTCAAATCTACGTCGTAAAGCTTACTTAATGACCGAAGATCTAGGGAAAAAGGGCGTGACCAACACAAGTTTCTCCCTGAGGGAGGAAAATGGCAAATTGATAATTGTTAAGTTTGTGTATAACCAGGAATCATTAAAATGACGTCGTTCAAACCAATCTAGCGATTTAAACTCTTAACGGGAAGGGACACGCGTAACACAGAAAAGTTAAATGGTTCTTTAAAGTGTAAATACGCAAACGTTAGAAGTTTAATTAGCGATACAAATTGTAACCAACTAAATTTTTTACTAAATTCTAAATCTTACGATTTGTTTAAGTTTAATTTTAAAAAAACAAACCTATCTAAGGAAATTCCAGGAATTTTTCGTCAGCTTCAATCACTCTCAGATGCCATAAGCAAGCAGTTTTCACCAACGCCCATTTCCTCCTCGTTTTACGCAGTAGCGGTAAAGAAGGGCATTCCTTTATCCCAAGCACCGATGTATTATGCCGTTAAAGATGCTTTAAACAAAAAGGAAAGGAAAACCCAGGTCATACTTGCCAATCTTCCAGAACGTAAAAACGAATCGGTCACGAGCTTTCGGCTAGTGTTAAACAGCTATTTGATACCCTTGGACTTGCAGAGCTTTGGTCAAAAGGAATGTCCGTGGAACGTCTGGGCCGATTTCGCTTTGTCAAAGATACTAACTCTAAGGACATTACTTACTCGGGGGCTCACCTCGTTAAAATTTCGATGCTTAACATGAAGGGCCAAGGGTATATTTACGCTAGAAATCTAATACAGCATTTTTCATCGAAATTCTGAAAGATCCGGTTTTAAGTCCCAAAATCAAGGAAAAAGGCTTGGCTATGCGATCTTCTATGCTTTACGCTGAACGAAAAAATTTGCGAAATTCCCGTGGCATGAGAAAACAAGCATATCTCGAGAATTTAAAGTTAAAAAACGAAGGTATTAACAAGATTATCTATTCCACAAAACAAGATAGTAACGGTGATTATTATCTTGCCAAATTTGAATATTGCGAAAACTCAAATAAAAGGGTTCAAACTGAAAAAACTTAAGCATTTAAACACCTAAGAGGAGAGAACGCAATATCAAATAAAAACAACCAAAATTTTATTATGGATAAACAAATATTAAATGTACCTCAAAATAGTTCACGGTTAGATAATGATTGTGGATTTTTACAATGTCTTTATTCGAATGTGAGAAGTATTTATAGCGCAGAGTAGCGTAATATTCTTGATAATACATTTTCTGATAGTAATTATTCAGTTTTAGCGTTTTCCGACACGTGGCTAAAAACCAAAATATCTGATGCTATGATAAATTTTTGTACTGCCTTGCAATTTTTAAATCCAATCGTTTTATGTGGTGATTTTAATGTTTGTGAAATTTTTGGCAAAACCGAACTCCTGACAGCAAAAATTCAAACATGCTTGCTCTAGCTTTATTAGAAGGCTCCTTCAACCAAGTAGTAACCGAACCTACTTGGGGTGACAAATTTTTGGATCTATTATTTTGTGACGTTGACGCACACTTCTCGAATGTTTTTGTATCGGAACCGGTTTTTAATAGTGATCACAATAGGATAAATTTTTTGATTCGCGGTACAAAAGCCAAAAAAAAATCAGAAAAGTATTTTTATTATAACAAAGCAAATTGGGATGCCATTAATGCCTATTTAGCTTCAATTAATTTTGTATGCCTATTTCAAACCAGTGCTTTGGCAAATAATGACTGGGTAATTTTAAAATTAGAAATTTTAAAAGCAATTGAAATATTCGTTTCCGTAAAAACAAAATGTCAAACTAACAAAAATGTTTATCCCAAATATATCAACAATATTAAAAAAAGAAAGAACTTTTGTGTAAACGGCGTATGAATCCAATTATTAAGCAAGAATATAACCGACTAAATGAGGTTTAAAAAACGGAAGTGTCTAAGTTTAATAGAAATTTAGAACATAAAATACTAAATTCAAACAATAAAAATAGCCTTTTTAAATATGTTAGAAACAAAAGAAATTCAAAAAATTCTATTCCACCTTTAAGGACCGCTGATAATTCTTTAGTCACTGATCCTCAAATGCAATGTGAACTTTTACCTAAATGTTTTTTGTAAAAATTTTACCCCAGATAATTTAACCACTCCTTCAACGAGCCCAGTTACTAGCAAAAGAATTTCTGACATAAAATTTTCTCCCCAAATAGTTCTTAAAGCGCTTAAAAAACAAAAATAAAAAAAAACCGTACACCAGACAATATTCCAGCGATTGTATTTAAAAAGCTCGCTTTTTCCTTATGTAATCCTTTATCAACAGTTTTTAGAGTTACTTTTGAAACTAATGAGTTACCATCATCTTGGCTAATTGCTGAAGTCATTGCTATAATAAATAAATAATTCTTTTTTGTTACAAAAAAAAATTTTTCTTTGTTAAGATATGACAGAAACGGGAGAGGCGGGGGTGTGGCAGTTTTTATAAAAGAAAATTTACAATTTGTTGAAATCAAAACTCCAAAAAAATTTACGGAAATTGAGCATATTGCCTTTGATCTTTTTTTTCCAAACAAAAATAAATACAGGTTTTTAACAGTGTATTATCCGCCTCTGCTAACATACGATTATGAAAAAACCAAGCTACTGGGTTATCTCAAGCTACTGGGTTATCTTTTTGACTTTATATCTACAACAAATGAACCAGTAATAGTTTTAGGTGATTTTAATTTTAAGACGATCAATTGGGTTCTACCTGCTTCATCAGGCAATATATGCTCGCAAGAATTTTTGGATTGTTGCATTCGAAATAATTTAAAACAATTGGTAAACGAGCCTACACGCGAAGGGAATATTTTAGATTTAATTTTCTGCTCAGTTGACTCAATAATGCAAAATGTAATAATTAATCCACCTTTTTTTCAAACATGCGACCACTGTGCTATTGAATTTGAAATTGATGTACCTAAAATATGTCCGATTCCAGTTTCAATTGTTCCAAATTTAAAAAAAGCAAATTACACGGCGATTATTCAATTTTTGTCAAATATAAAATGGGTAGAAATTTCTAACGATTGTCGACTTGAAAACGGTAGTCCAGATGTGGAACTTTTTCACCAAAATTAGTTGAAATACTTAACTACTGCATAGATAAAGTTGTACCCAAAACTATTCTTTATAATTAAATCAAGGGGATTTTTAATTTAATAATTGATAGGTTTAAGTGTAAAATAATTTTTAAGTAAAAATAAATAATGTATTAGACTTAACAATTTTTGGCGACGTAAAAATGATCCCTTCATTTTTAGGTGTTAAGCTGCTTAAGGTGGTTTGACAAAAAACAACAAGAAGAAGAACTTGACGAAGAGGAAAAATTAACCTTCGCAATTACTGATCCCAACAAAATTGTCCTTCTCGAAGATTTTGTATTAGGTGTTCAGCGATTTCTAAAAGATCTACACGAAGTCAAGTAATTTTTTTTCATAACAACTGTATAGGAATTTTTTGCGCTTTTAAATAATTATTTAAGTATCGTAGGGATCAACTTTATGATTCTTAGCATTTTTAAACACTGGTCAAAATGAATATTTATTGGTGTACTGTAAACAAACAATTTAGCAAAAATTGTTAAATTGTAGTACTTTGCAGGACAACATTGCCCGTGCCCAGGGATGTAACCAGAGAGGGCGGCCGCCCTCCCCCTCTCCCCGAAACCGTCGGACAGGGGGAAAAATAAGGATAGTGGTTGGACGGGGGCGGCCGCCCCCCCCCCGAAATGGTCGCCAGATAGTAAAATTTGGGGGTTTTCAGAGGCTAAAAATTAAAAATTTTCTAGCGCCTCGCTAATCGCTCGGCGCCAAACTATAAAATAATTTTAGTACTCCAATTGACCCTCAAAACCAAAAATTTTTTTGACACCCCCCCCTTCTCCAATTTCGGGGGTCGGGTATACCCCCGTCAAAATCCGGAAATAATTATTAATTAAATCATAAATAAATTCATTAAAAAAATTCATAAAAATTAATAAGTTCATTAATTATATTTTTGAACGTTTTACGAAATAGTTTCCACATTTCAGCGGCAGTAGTGCAGATCGGAAGGAGTATTTTCTGGACGAAAAAGTGGTAAATCGGCTGATGAAAACGGAACAAGGCTGGGGGGAACGGAGGAAGTGGGACCTCCACCCGGCCTACACCTGTTTCCTCCACCGTCGCCTGCGCCGCCCCGGCTGCACGACCACTATGATCTGGAGGAAGTTGGAGAGAATGTACCGCTGCCTTCTACCCATGCTGGGGGTGGACAAAGGGACGCAGGTATGAATAGGCGGCGGAGGTGAGAAATGCGGTTATTTTTTTGAAGTTTAAAAAATAAAGGCCTTGTATTTAATAATAACAATATTAAATTAGTATTCCGGGGTTATATTATTCCGATTTCTACTTAAAATTAAAAAAAAGTATTTTTCTTTTTTGATTGTTTGTTTGTTTGATTTGACTTTTTTAATTGATGTTTTCATACAACATAGAAGAAAACCCAAATTGATAATTTAGACAAAAACAGACCCAAAATGTCCGCAGGGTTTTTTCTCACAAAAACTTTATTATCTTGATAATTTCTTAATAAAATAGATTCATGTTATTGAAATGTAGTTTTTCGCGTTTAGCTAACAAATATTTTAAGTAAAGAATGCCTAAAAACATTGTGTTTCATTAGTTTCTAAACCTTATTTGATTTTAAATTTAAAAATTACCAAAGAACCCAACGTAGGAGTTAATGTAACCAGTTTTCGCAAACAGACTTATTTACTGTAAGCGTGGTTTTTTTATTTTCGATGCTTAGTTTATTGTAGGATTATGAGGCATTTTTTATTTCACCAGCCGCGCGGGACTACAATATATCTGGAAAACAAAATCAACATGAGAAATCTCCTACTAAATCTGTAAGATTTAATGCTGAAGTGACACAGTCCGTTTTTGATATTGCGAAGGTATTATTTTTTGTTTGTTTGTTTCATTGTTTTCCTTTTTCGCCATTTTCCATCCAAGTTAAGATGTGATATCAACTTAAAAATTTTATTATTAAGGATTTTAAACATTTTTTATTTAGAAACTTCTTGTGCATCACATTTTCTTTTGCGTTTTACCATTATTTTTTCTCATTTTGTTTAAATGAACAAAAACTTGTTGCTTTTCAGTAATTGTAATGGGATTTCTAAAGATTTATAAACAAAAAAGTGGTTTATTACTTAATTTAATGATACCAATATTATTTATTATCAAGAATATTATATGACATAAGAGAATGTCCGACTGTACACTAAATTTTTAACCGAAATCTTGGTGGAAAAGTCGCACTTGCGTAAGATTGTGGGACTTTTCTCACAAATCCGCCATTTTCTGCTAGTTTTCCCTTGCTGCGATTTTTAACACATTGTTAGTTTTCTTGCAGTGGGGAATGTAACGTGCGGTATGGCCATAGGTGAGCACGGTCGGGGAAGCTAGGGGGGTGGTTACCCGGGGTAAATCGAATTTTGAATTCTAAGAGCGGGGTCCGGTCCGGACCCCCCCTAGCTTTTAGGGGGGTCGACCCGGGGTGCGAAATTTTGAAATCTAGAGGGGGGTCAGGTGGGGTCCGGTGTCCAAAGCAAAACAGTTTTAAACCATAATAACTTTAATAATTGTTCTTTTTATAGGATAATACTACATTTTATTGAATAAAATGCCATATTCATGTATAAAAAGGGTGTAAAAGCATGAATATGTGATGAAAATTCACGTTTTTGGAAGAAAATTTAGTATAAAAAAGGTACCTAAAATTTTCCCGAGGGGGGAGGGGGGGGTCAGATTTCAAAATCTAGAGGGGGGTCAGAGGTAAAAAATTCGGGGGGAGGGGGCCCCCCTAGATTGTTGTCTAGGGGGGGGCCCCCAAAATTTCGAGGCTAGGGGGGGTGGACCCCACCCTGCCCCCCCTTTCTCACCTATGGGTATGGCCCGTGTGTTCGCGCTGACGAATGAGTGTTCTGCAACCGCACGCTACTTGTCGTATGGGTGTTTGCGCGATGTAGCCGTAGGCTATCTGACCCCGTATACATTTATTATAAAAAGTTACAAACCCCAGGCGCGATACCTAAGTACCCGGCGAGGTTACTAAAAGGCATATACATAATTTGAAGGAAGGGAAAAAACCAGGACAGGTGGGGTAGAAAGATCCAAGCCCTCACTTCTTTGGGAAATGAGAAATTAAATTAAATAAAAAAATGAATGATTTGTGAAATTTAATTAAATAGGGGAAAACCCGGGCATTACAGTACTGCGGCTTTTTTGCACTTAATACTGCTTTATTCGCATTACGATTATTTTAGCACTGCGAAACTTGCTGCTCGACAAAAAAATGAAAACGAAGTGAAGTATAAATTTTGTTTTTAAATTAGTAAAAACCGTGTTTTTGACGTTAAAATTTCAAAACTTTTTGGTTTTGTTTAATAAATTAAAGAGACTTTCCAACGTTTTAAAACTAAATAAAACAAATTTCGAAGTGTTTTACAACATTGAAAATCACTACTAGCGTCGATATTTTTTTCTTGGGCAGCGGCATTTTTTTTCTCAGTGCTAAAATAATCGCAGTGTGAATAAAGCAGTATTGAGTGCAAAAAAGTCGCAGTCCCCACTGCAAGAAAACAACTTACACTGTGTTTTGAAAATCCCAGCGCGGCAAAACTAGCAGAAAATGGCGGATTTTTGCTAGAAAAGTCGCACAAAAGTTTTGCAAGTGCGACTTTTCTAGCAAAATTTCGGTCAAAAATTTAGTGTACAGTTGTACATTCTTTTGTGTTATATATTCTTAGTGTTGTTATAATGTGTTTCATACATTTCAAGTATTATCAATTTTTGGCCAAGACATGCAATGATACTGCCTTTTATAAAATAGAGCACCAATATTGCGGGCACTAAGCTAAGGTAAAAACCACCAACCAAGAAGGTACAAACCTTAACTTTAAGCCCTAAATTAAGGTACCTACCCCATCCATTAAGAGGCCTTATAGCGAACGGTACTCTCAGCCACTGTCACCAGAAGGAAGAAGAAGTATTTCTTCTTTTAACCGTCTGATATGATTTGGGATCTGGATCTCGAGTCAGTGATCTTAATTAAGAGCAGCAGAAGTGCGCAGAAGGACTTCTTGGTGTGAAACTGCACAATATTGTTGGACTTTCGTCACCCACGTCTTAGCCGTTTAACGACGAAATCATTTTGTAGATTATGCTTTGATGTAGGAATCCCACAGGGATTTATTTTATTTTACAAAGAAATCGCCACGTTATTTTTTCAACAAGGGAATTTCAGATTTTGTAGGTCCTCTCTTGACGGGATATGAAATGGTTTTGTGACTAAACCATTTTGTTTGCTGTTCTTCCCTCCCTGGCCTTTTGTGAAACCGGAAGAAGCCCCGTGAAAAAAGCTAATGAATGGGACTCATACATGAGCATAGGGGGGGAGGGTAGGGTGGGGTCCACCCTCCCTAACCTTGAAATTTCGGACACCCCCTTGGAAAAAATCTAGGGGATGACCCCCCTCCCCCCAAAATTTCTAAATTTAACCTCCTCTGGAAATCAAAATTGACCCCTTCCCTTTCCTTCCCCCCTTTCGAGTCAAATTTTGGGTATGAATTTAAGTCAAAATTTACTGTCACAAACACGGGTTTGTAGTAAAAACAGTACTTTTGTACTCTTTTTATACATAAATAGCCAGGGAGGAAAGAACAGCAAACAAAATGGTCTTGTCACAAAACCATTTCACATCCCGTCAAGAGAGGACCTACAAAATCTGAAATTCCCTTATTGACAAAATAACGTGGTTATTTCTTTGTAAAATTATAATATCCGTGTGGGATTCCTGCATCAAAGCATAATCTACAAAATGATTTCGTCGTTAAACGGCTAGGACGTGCGTGACAAAAGCCCCACAATATTGTGCAGTTTCACACCAAGAAGTCCTGCGCACTTCTGCTGCTCTTTATTAAAATCACTGACTCGAGATCCAGATCCCAAATCATATCAGACGGTTAAAAAAAGAAATACTCCACATACTTCTTCTTTCTTCTGGTGGCAGTGGCTGAGGGGACCGTTAGCTTTAAGGTCTCTTAATGAATGGGGTAGGTACCTTAAAGTTAGGGTTTAAAGTTAAGGTTTTTACCTTCTTGGTTGGTGGTTTTTACTTTAGTTTAGTGCCCACAATATTGGTGCTCTATTTTATAAAAGGCAGTATGATATCATGTCTTGGCCAAAAATTGATAATACTTGAAATATATGAAACACATTATAACAACACTAAGAATATATAACACAAGAGACTGTCCAACTGTACCTGCACTTTTGAGTGGGGGGGAGGTTAAACCCCCTTTCTCAGAATTTGGGGGGGTTAACCTCTCCTACCCCCGGTGCCTATGTATGCCTTAAGCATGTGGATTTTTGAACAAACCACCTTAGCGCAGCATAATATGACTAAAAACTAAATGAGACGATTCGCAGTAGAGGAGGCTTTTACTACTATACTAATACTACCAACAACTAAAAGAAAGTGTATATTGTTGTAACTATAATTGTAACCACTTGCCTCTTTTGGATCAAATCAAAATGTAACTATAGATCAAAGTGTAAAATCAAATTTTAACTTAAAACCGTTTAAGTAAAGTTGCCCTCAAAAACTCAATTTTTGATCCTTTTAAATTTCCATATGTTTTACCCGTTAGAAATATTTAGGTAGAAAAAGTTGCAAGAATTTAAAACTGAGCAAGGTTTTCACAAAAAAGGAGAAAAATAAATAATCCAACTCTGTACTACATCTGTTTTAGGGACCTGATCGTGACTTAGTTTCGCTCAAAGTTCCTCAAATTCGAAATTTGAATTCGCGGAAATCTCTAGATATTGGCTTATCTGAAAAGACAATAACGAAAGAAAAAATTGAAAATGACGTCTTTTCCCCTCGGTGAGAATAACTGGTTTTCAAGTTTGATGATTAAGCACAATCGTAGGTCAAAACAGTGGGCGGGGGTTGATAGGGAGAGCTCTATCGAATTTAAATATTTTAGGCGTTTTTCACAACAATAATCCAAGAAGATTTTTTTTTATTTTAAAACGTACAATTTTCCCTCAACAACCTGCTTTAGGGATTGCGCCACCTTGGTGGTCGTGGTTGATTCAAAACCACCGTTGCCATCCTGGTGAGGTAATTGCCACACTATAACGTGTATGCATAGTGCCTTGCCGTGGGGAGGAGGCCTAGGCCTTACTGTGTGACCATTGCGATCTTGCCTACAAGTAGAGGCAGCGCATTGTTTTCTTCCAAAACATAAAAACTAAAATTATGCTTTAAATCATCATGATGCCGCAACTCTCAAATTTTAAAATAAAAATCATAATTTTTTTGATCAAAAAGAAGTCCTCCCGTGGTAAGATCACCTACTAAACGCAGGTCTAGGGACTTAATGTGAAATAGTGGTAGTGATAGATAGGCGATTAACATCCTTCAAGTGTAATC
>JASAMX010022330.1:0-41493 GCA_030248175.1 Microlaimidae sp. YZB2_3
TCTAATTTCAACTCAATCGGTCCTGTACCAAAGTACCAGTTTTTTCCTGGCAATATTATAATTTGTTCATAATACTGCCAGTTTTTTATGTTTTAAAATTTCAAACTATAATAAATAAATTATCATGCAACAAAATATGCATAAATTCTTACTTTAATTCGTTCAAAATTTTTAATTTAATGAAGATTTTCCTTTAACTCCAGTTTTCATAAAAATTTCAAAATCAAGCCGAAATCTCAACTGCATGAGTGCATGATAAATCGCTGAGCTGGTTAGATGTATTTTGTATCTGTGGCTTTAACATTTTGCAACGCTACTTTAGATGGGAATGTTTGCAAGACCCGTATCTAAATCTGCAGGACCAGAAAGGACAAGGAATCGTACCTTCGCAAATGGGAAGCAATCAGTTTTCATCGCAGGTATATTTACTTCGTCAAATTTATGCTAAAAACCTGTTTTAGGTGGGAATGCCTACAGGATCCGTACTTGATCTACCAGGAACAAAAAGGTCAAGGAATTGTTCCGTCGCAAATGGGAAGCAATCAATTCGCGTCACAGGTAAGCTGAGATATTGCAAGCTGGTTAACTGGTCCTCAAAAGCTCTATGAGGATTCCGTTAGACTTGTCCTGAGCGGAGTGCACATGACGGGCCTCCTTATGCGGTCACATAGTGGAATTTCTCTAATATTATTAATGTTTCATATTTGAAACTATTATTTAAGTAAAATCTGGTGACTGGTGACTGGAAAAGACAGAAGGTCATTAGCTCTGCAGTGGAGCAATCGATTTAGACCCTCCTTTTTCCGGTCACTAAAAATTCGGCTGGCATCTTCGTCCCCCCTCTGCGGTGCCAGTTTTGGACAAGTTTTATTTTGTAATAAATAATTTTCGTGTAGTAATAAAGTTTCAAGAGAAATAATTATAAAAATATTCACAAAACATTCATTTTTTTAAAAACTAACCGTCACATGAGGAAATTTTTTCGAGGAAATTGTACTGTACTAATATTTATAACTAATAAACCGCTGAATACTCGAAGAAAACTATCAGGAGATGAACAATCCTAATTTTTAAAATATTGGCATTGCAACGGGGTTTTTGGAAAACATTCCATATACATATTTTCAAAGTGTAATTTAAACGGTATTTTATTTAATATTTATCCAGAACAATCTTATCAATAAATAGTACGTTGAAGAAATGTAATACTTTATAAGCTTAATTTTGTGCAATTTCAAAAATGTTATTTAATTTTGTGCAATGGTCTCATCTCAAAACACTGATCAATGCCCATTAGGTCAGGATTTCAATCTGTTGCAAAGGCACTTTCTAAAGGGGGTGGAATCGCTGGATAGCATGACAATACACCATTGTGCGAAATTCATTTAAAGTGAACACAGTTAGAATTTTAAAGGAACAAAAGTGAATTTATTGAACTTGTGAAAATAAAAATTATGCATATGTAAATTACTAAACATTTAAAAATAGTGAATTTCACACATAGATAGTGAAAATAGAAATACGTGGAAACAGAAACTATAGGCAAATAAAATCTAGCTGACCACGATATTTGCAGCATTGAATCGACTATTTAACAACAAAAACATTCAAAATTTTTCACTAAAGCGGATTAATAACAAAGATTAGAAATTTTATTTTAATAATTATTTATCAAATTATTCATTTTGGAACTTAAATGCAAATTTTTTAAAGGATAAAGTTGGTTAATTTTTGTATATTTTGTGAAAAGGTGGAATTAAAATCAAATTCTGCGTTCTTAATTGTTTTTTTAAACGTCATTACCGCACAATTTTAATTGGTCCCTTCATGTCTGCATTCTAATTTTCAACGTCTGCCAGATATAATTCAACCATAATAAAAATAGAAATATGAAATTTGTTTCAGGCACACCACCAAGCTGGTTCCAGCTTCGGTACTGGGCGCGACGTTTGCAAAGACATCCAATCGGTGGAAGCTGGAGATTTGCCGTACGAAGATTTGCAAAAGAGCGAAACCGTCATCCCGAGCCAAGCCGGATGGAACAGAGGAGATTCCCAGCGCGGCATGACAGGTGGGTGAACAGTATGTTATTGTAACTTAGTATTATTATAGTACAGTTTTATTTTAACTTAGTTAACAAAATTACTAAAGCCTGTTCAAAAAATGGTTCAAACTGGAAAAAAATTCAGGTAGGCATATCTCGCTAACAGTAATTTCGATGAAAATCTTTTTGCAGCTTTCGTTAGATTATTCCCTCTTTTGTAGCACTTGAGTTTAGATTTATTATCGTTCTAAAAGTTGATACAGCGTAAAAATGGATGTTTTAATGCCAGCTTTTGTAAGAATATTCCATCGTTTGTAAAACGTGATTTTAGAGTTATTATTGTTATTTTGTTTCAGGGTTCGGAGCGCCCAGAGACGTAAAAGGAAAGCATTTGAAACGAATTTGGGAACTGGAATATCCAGAAGAAGCGGAAAAAGAGCTGGGTAGCATTTTTTAAACAAACAAAAATACAACTGACAATAATTAAATTTACTATTTACTTTTCAGAAACTTATCTCCACCAAAAATGCGACGAAAAAACCTAAAATACAAGCAAATTTTTTGCACCGTTAGAAGATTTCGGGGGTGTCTGCTTGCTTATTTGCTTAATTTTTTGTTTTCATGGGCGCCGTTTCATAAAAGTTATTAGTATGAAAATTAAAAATTAGGACGCAAATTCTTTGTAAAAGTCCAGTGTTTTTTGGAAAAAAATTAAAAATGAATGAAAATGCAAGAACGTTTCGGAAAGTATTTACAAAACAAAAATTTTGCAAAGTTGCATTTGTTTCTAACCTTTATGAAATAGCGCCATAGGACCGCATTCTGACGACAACCTTTATAAAAGTTAACCATGGTTTCGATGCTAAAGTATACAAAATAAAAAGTTAATTTTATTTAGGGTCCGTATTTCGTATAATCAAAGAAAAGTGACAGTCATTAACTTAAAATGTAATGAAGAGTGTAGTGGTATATACGTGTTTATTGCTTTGACTTATTTTGCTTTAGTAACCGTATAAAAAATTCTAGTTGAAGCTATATAGCCACATGTTGTTCGATTTTTATTTGATAGTAAACTTTCTAGACGGAATATAAAAAGCTGGCACTTAATTATATACTGTGCTCTGTCTTTTTATATACACATCAGCAATTCATATTCATACACGGAAATTGGAAAAATGCGTTGACGTTTTGAACTGGAATTGGGAGCTTATCCATTTAAACAGCTAAATTAACTGTTTTATGTTAAAACAACAGAGAACATTTTATCCTAAAATTCACTCAGGGCAATAATAAATTTGCGTATCAAGCAAAAAAAACAACCTAACTTAGCTTTTTTAAGGCTGTCAGAATGCGGTCCGAAATTTTAAAAATTGTCATTGATAACTATTTATTACTGCTTTTTTGTTTATATATAGGAAAAACCAAATTTCTTGAATCGTTTGAGGCATGAATAGACATGAGGTTTGTTATCTTTTAAAGATAACATTTTTTTAAGAGTCGCCATTAAAAGTGTTGTAACTGTGTTTTAGCAATGCCAAAGAATCATGACAACCAAAATAAAACGGGTTCAAGAAATCAGTTTTAAGATTTTCTTTTCTAAAATATCCAATCGTCGTTTTTTTGTCTTTGTCTATTGTTTGTCAGCTTTATTTAAATGAATAAAAGAAATGTGTTGGACATATTTTTTTAGCTTTATTTAAATGAATGTAGGATGAATGTGGGAAAATTTTAACTCATAGGAAGATTTTTTCTAAAAAGATTTTGAAGATTTGAATCATTCTTAAAGCAAATAATTAAATTTTTATAAATAAAAAAATCTAAATTAAATTTAAATGTTTTTTAAAATTGTTTTAAATGCGGCGAAATTTTAATCAAATTTTGGAGCTGCATTATAAGGATCAGGATGACCATTTTCCTGCACCCATTTCAAAATCTATTTAAAATTTCTGAGTTATCCCTCACATTTTTGGTGATGAACGTGGAAAAAAATCGTTTGGTGCGTTCAATATTTTTTTGTTTTTGTACACATTTTCAAATGAAATGTTTATCAAACTGAAAATTTTTTGAGACTATTAAATAATTTTTTTCATTTTAAAGTAGAACGATACAGTTGCAAAAATTTCACCAATTTTTCTCAAAACATGTACTCGGGTGTTTTCGGAAATCCTAATGACGAATCCGACCTCTGTTTTTCAATTTGGGGGGCACTGGGGGGTCGCGACCCCCCCTGGAGGGCATTTTGACTATATACCGGTTTTACCTCAAAACATGTACTCATTATTCCATACAGTATGGAATAATGAACACTTTTTTAATTAAAAAGTTAAAAATAAAAAAAAACTTTTTTGAGGTTAAAAATTTTGCCTAGGGGAATTCGAACCTAGAGCTCGGAGCTCCGGGATTCCCAGTCCAACGCTCTAACCACTCGGCTACTGCTCCGTCTGGAATTTTTTCTTAAACTAGTTTTAAACAAACGTTTCAAAATGTAGTTTCCCGACGTCAAATCAAAAAAATATAAATGAAAATTTAGTCATTTGAAAGGAATTTATTGTTCCCAACTTTTAACACAGCAGTTGTACCATAATTCTGAGCCAGTTTTTAAGTTTTTAACGAAATCTCTACTATCACTTCTTTTTATTTTTTATTTTAACAATTTGAGCAATAAAATTTTAGCAAAAAAACTTTAATCGTAGGGATTTCGCTAAAAATTTTTGTAAGCATGTACATTTGGTTATCTAACTTTAGATAAATTTTTATTACGTAATATTAACTCTGGTTCTGTTAAATTGGGAAAAACTGTTTTAAAATGCCTTTTTTCAACGAAGAATATCTCGGCGTGGAATAGTCCACCAAAATGTTAAGGATACCGAACTTGACCGGAAAAAAATTCCCTTTCTTCCAACATATAGTTTGCTTCTGTCGGTCACATACGGCACGAAGTATACACAAAAACCGACAGGGTATCCTAACTGTATCGTTCCACCTTAAAAGCAGTTCTAGTATGTCATCTAGGCGTATTCAAACCAAATTTTGCATATTATACTTTAGAGCGGCTAAGATTGTAATATTCCCCAGACCAAGTAAAAGATAATAACGCAGGTTATATTAATCTATGAATTTTGAATAAATTTGTATCAATTAAAACAAAAAAGTAAACGGTACCAGAAGTAATTTGTTTGCCAATAATGTTTCAATTTTTGTTTAATTTAGCAGTGTAAAAAACAGAAGTGTTTAAGATATTTAACAGTTTACCTTTTTAAATATTTCTATCTTTTTTGGTTTATCTGTCATTTCTGGTGTTTCATTCATTTTACATTAAAAAGTAAGTTCGTTTTGCTGCTAAATATTTAATTAAAGTTTACAATAAATTTTTTAAGGTAACAACAAAAAAAGTCAGAATATTTTTTTAAAATTCGTAAGCGATTTTAACAGTTTTTGTTGAAAAAATGTTTTTTATATTACTGAAGTGTTTGCTAAATTCAACTAAATTTTAGCAGCAAAATGCTGTCAGTAATTTGAGCGACACTAATTTTTGATGTGTGAATTTTAATATAAATTTGTAGTTGCAATCTTTTAATTTTTTTATTTTTGCTAACGTTTTTTGTTTGCATTATGCTTGCCACTAAAACAAATACATCAACATCATTAGTGTGATATCATGTATCCACCAGATCTGCTTATTAAGACAGCTGATCCTGACTGTACCAGAAATACAACAAGATTTTTATTTACGTTTTTGTTTTATATTATAACAGATCTGTCATTTCAAAATTTATTCTGATTTGTTTGATTTGCTTATGTTCAAACACTCTAAGCATCCGTTTCTATTTTATTCCCCAGTAATTTCTTATTTTTGTTCCAAACCCATATATTGTCGTTTTGGTGAAAAATAAGCTACATTTCTTGAGAACACAAATTTGTCTTTTCGCGAAAGATAGTTAACATCATTCAGGTACTTTATATATCTGAGTCGTAATATTTACATATTTCCTTTATTCTTATGTTATGTGTTTTTCTTTGATTAATATGCAATGACAAATATAAAAGAAATACATCGTTAATGAAAACAATTTAACACTATTTTTTAAAGTTTTAGACTTAAACTTCAAAGTAGATCAGAGAATCAAGTTGTTTTCTGATTGGCTTAGTAGCTTATTTGGTGCGACAATATTATCTGCGTTTTGTTTTTTGTTGGTGCAATCAGGTTTTCTCTACTTCTAGGTGGACTCCAACAGATCATCGGCTAAAACAAAGAGGCTTCCAGATTTTAACGGATTGTTATATGCAAGTCGACGAAATTCTTGCCTCGTTACATTACCTGTGCTCTTTTCTGACGACATAGCGTTTAGCTATGTCGCCTGCAGGACTCAGACCTGCAGTTCAACCGGATGTCTCTAGTCGTGTACATTTACTGACGTGCCTTCTTTTTTTCTGTCAAACTCCCGGGAGCGCTCTAAACACTTATGATTAGTTTATGCAAAAATGTGGCATGAAAACCATTCCCCAACCAAATGTACTGGCAAACTACCTGGGCCAGTTTTTTATAGTTAAAGTGCAAAATATGTATAACATGGCAATATATAATATTTGAAAAATGTTTAAATGCTTGTTCATTGCGAATTGTTGGATATAGTGTGAATAAAATAAATCTAACTTTAGCATTTACAAAAACCTCGCTTATGTTCTTAAAAATAAAATATGTTATCGCTTAATTCAATTACTCTGGTGGTCAGACATCTTTGCAATTTGATAAGTGTTAAGTTCGTTCCTGGGAGTTGAAATATTTATTTAAAAAATTGTTGATTTACCAGCCTTTGCTTATATTCAGGTTCTTAAAAACTTTTACTCCAGTTAAAACTTTCTTGTTTTCTCATTTTGTACCTATATTTTGTTGTTGTTTTCTTTTATTACATCCATTAATTATGTTACCCATTAATATGTAGATTGGTTCCACATGACATGGATCATCCTACAATTCTACACTTGCTCTTGACGACTGTTAACATTGTAACTGTTAATTAATCTAATAAGACTAAGATCTTGGTACAATCAAAGGTTGAGTGAATTTCAATTGGTGCTGAGAATTGTGTTAGAACCGGTAGTTTTAGACTTTTTAACAAAGTGCTAACTTTTTTCAGTTTTTTATGAGCCGAGTGTCTTACTTGTTTCCCGTGTCTTGATATTATAATGTGACTTTCTGTATAAAACATCCGTTAAGTCAAGTATCCTCATACTAAATACTAAAATCATAGATTGTTTAGTTTTACATATGTCTTTAGTAATGTTGCCACTGCCAGTAAAAAATAGTAAAATGTTATTTTGTAAGCTAATTAATTGTATAATAAGATTTTTTTATTCCTGTATTAGTTCTTGCTACCAATTTTACTTTGTACACACGATTTTTGGGCTAAGTTTTAATGTTCTTTAGTCTGCGATTAGTGATATGTATTATTTGTCATTTAATTGCTGCTGTTATTATACTTGTAAAAGAGATATTAATAATATATTTTATTTATTGTATAAATTACATGCTGTGAAAGGCTGCCTTTTATTTATTAAACGACCGCGAACAGTAATTATGTGCTTGTTTTAAGCTTTACATTTTATGTTTTACTGTGAATAAATATTAATTTCAAAATTTGTCTGATAAAATAATTAGTATTTTACTGTTACCTAATGTTACACAATATACATTTACATTCAATTATGAAAAAAATAAGGGACATTTTTTTGTTCCTTAAATTTCTTAATTTGGAAAAATAAGACATAAAAAGTATTTTATGAAACAAAATAACTTTTTTGCAATAATATTGTTTGAAGTTAAATACCGAAAGTATTTCTAATATTTTAAACAAGATAATTTGTTATAAAATAACGTGATGTAGGTCGATTAAGCCACGGGATTTTCGAGCTGAAAATTAATGTCAAAAATATAGAGAAACTTAAAGTCTTAAGTGGGGAACTTGAAGCCGTAAATTTGGAGCTTGAAGCTGACAGTAAAAACTGCCAAAACCTAAGCCTAAGCAAAGCCTAGATCTAAGCCCAAACTAATGTTTTCTTTATATCTCCAAGTTCCCAAAAATTTCCAACAGCCCAAGGCCTCTTTGTTTTTGAGAAAGTTTTGTGTTTAAACTTATGATTATCAATTACTATCTTATACAAAATGCTCATGATATCACATTAGAATTAAATTACAAAAAATATTCATGACATTAAAGTCAAAAGTTGGAAGCTAACTACTTTGTATTGTCTAAGAAATCAAAAATGGTTTTCACGAAAGAAACAATATGCGCGCGCGCGTGGTGTGTGTGTGTGTGTGTGTGTGTGTGTGTGTGTGTGTGTGTGTGTGTGTGTGTGTGTGTGTGTGTGTGTGTGTGTGTGTGTGTGTGTGTGTGTGTGTGTGTGTGTGTGTGTGTGTGTGTGTGTGTGTGTGTGTGTGTGTGTGTGTGTGTGTGTGTGTGTGTGTGTGTGTGTGTGTGTGTGTGTGTGTGTGTGTGTGTGTGTGTGTGTGTGTGTGTGTGTGTGTGTGTGTGCGCGCGTGTGCGTGTGCATGTGCGTGTGCATGCGCGTGTGCATGCGTGTGTGTGTTTTTGTGTGTGTGTGTGTGTGTTTTTAAAATAAGTATGAACCAGTTTATATGTTTATATGTATATAACCCTTCTTCACATGTGTATATGTATACCATATACATATAAACATATAAACCAGTTTATATGTATATAACCCTTCTTCACATGTGTGTGCGTGTGTGTATGTGTGTGTGTTTGTGTGTGTGTGTGTGCGTGTGCGCGTGTGTGCTTGTGTGCGTGTATGCGTGTGTGTGTGTGTGCGTGTATGCGTGTGCGCGTGTATGCGTGTGCTGTTTTTGTGTGGGTGTGTGTGTGTGTTTTTAAAATAAGTATGAACCAGTTTATACAAAACCAAATCTGCAGCGCAACCTAAATCTTTTAACACATTAATTCGTTGTTTTTTTTTTAAATTTTATCTTTTCATTTGTATTTGTCTTATTTATTTTTGTTTTCAATTTTCTTCTAAACTAATTATTTTTAGACTTTAAACAAATAACATATGCTGCTATTGAACACTCAAACACAAACAGCGAATAATTTTCTTAATTGCTTTAACTGAGATGTCAGCCATTATTTTTAGTTGTCAATGCATGGTCGAAATATTATAATATTATCAGTTTATCCTAAACTTAACATTTTCATACTTTCTAAAACATCAAAAATGGCATAAAAAGTAGTAAAAATAAACAATACCTCAGTGCAAAAGCTGACGATGTTTCTGTTTTAAAAACTGATATTGATAATGTTTTAAACCAGTTTAAAAGCCACATGGTTTATGTTTTATATTGTTCAATCTCCTGATTTAAAGTCAAAAAATAAAATATTGTATTAACTCAAAGAGCATTTTGGATCGCTTCCTTTAACTGATCATTGATCAAAAAAAGAGGAAGATTCCGAAAGATTTTATTGCTTTTTTTTGGAAGAAATGTTTGATTTTTTGAAACGGCAAAACAACTAGGGACGCCAAGATGAGTTTTGCGATTTAAACTCGTGGGAGTCGAGAGTATTTGTCAGCAGAAAACTTGGATGCGTCTAAAAATTTCAGGAATTTAGAGCCGTAAATGAGATCTTGAAGCCGAAAGTAAAAAACGGATAAGCTTTAAGCTTTAACTTAGACTTGGAGATAGGTTTTCACGAATTCACAATTTTGGCACCAAGTTCCCCATTTCTTCAAGGTTCATGCTCCAATTTCCAACAATGAGTGCCCTCAGCTCTGAAAATCCTGAATCCTATTTAAAAAATTAGAAAAAATAATATTTTCGCCAGACCAATACTGTCTTTTGTAAGTTTACAAATAGAAGTACAGTGCACCATGAATATCAGACTAATAGTTGGAACTTGCTCTGGAAAATACAGCATTTGAAGCTGTAAGGAAGTGACTTAAAAGCAGTGTAAGCACTAACAAGTTTTTGATTTAAAATCAAAGTTCTTAAAATTTTAGTAAGGCTCTAAACACTACTGGATTTTTAGGGCTTTATATGGAATTTTTAACATTTTTGGTTTAACTCATAACCCTGAATTAAATGTTTTCTTTCCTGTTTTTTCTGCCTTTGTTGACGTGGTGAGTATAAAATACATTAAAAAGTCACTTTTTTTCTTTTTATAATATTTTTTATAACCGTTTAAAAGATACATTTTTTAACTAACTTTACATGTGCATGTTTCACTGATCACTGATAATCTGTCACCTATGATTTACACTCTATCCAATCCTTTACCACACTTAGTGTTTCAGCTAAAGATGTGCCATGATTTGAAAAACTTAAGCATTTACTTTCTTCAAGCTTCAAGCACCTATATCGTATCGTATCGTATCGTACCTGTCGCGTACTTTAGTTTTTTTTGTTTTTTTCTTGGTAAATTTCTTTTTTTGATCCGCCATCCGCACTTTTTTCTATAAATATTTTATCCGCCGAATCTTTTTTGCTTTCTACTTATTTTTTTAAATTTTTTCATACCTAAGTTTTTTTTTCTTTACACCGTCTTATCTCCTATCTGGAACCGGTCTACTAACGGCATGTTAAGTTAGCCGATTGTTGAAAAAGTTGTTAGCCGGTTGTTTATTGCTTAAATTTGCTTTTGTTTTCTCCTATAAAATATCACATTTTTTCGGTTTACATTGAAATACATAATATTTTAACAATATGATGATATTTAATTTTAATACAAGATTTTAATAGATACACTGTATTATTTAGGATTTTGGATATTAAATCAGTTTCTTTCAAATTAACTATTTAACTATTTTAACTATTTTATTTTGTAATTTATGTGCTAAAAACATCATTTATTATCATCATTTATTTTATTTATTTAAAAAACCGCAACAAATATATTAAAACTAAAGAATATTGTTATAAACTATTAGAAACACTACATATAGAACCTTTTTCATAACCGGTTAACTCAGTCGGTAGCTAACATGCCGTTAGTGGACGGGCCCCTGCATGCTATATTTTTCTTTTAGGGTGCGTTCATATACTTATGACAAAACGTCCTTTGGACAAAGTCCAAAGGACAATTTTATAAAAGCCAAAACGTCTTTTGGACAAGCCAAAACGTCCTTTTGACTTTTTCCTTTGGACGAAGTATGAACGCTACTTAGAATTTGTCCTTTGTACAAAGTCCAAAGGACAAAATCCAAAAGGAAAAGTCCAAAGAACAAAAGTATGAATACGTTGTCCTTTGGATTTTGTCCTTTGGACTTTTCCCTTTGGACTTTTGCCTTTGGACTTTTCCCTTTGGATTTTGTCCTTTTTGGATTTTGTCCTTTGGACAAAGTCCAAAGGACAAAAGTCCTTTGGACTTTGTCCAAATTACGTTTTGTCATAAGTATGAACCAGCCCTAAACGTATGTAAAAACGTCCTTTGGACTTTGTCCAAAGGACGTTTTGTCATAAGTCTGAACGCACCCTTACCGTATTTAATATCCTCGTATCTTTCTTCTACTTGCCATATTTACTATTACAACTACTTCAACATGTCAAAACTTGAAGTAGGGGCGTCCTTTTATTTTGCAACCTTTTCTTCGTGAGAAATCTTGTAAACTAATATTGAAATTAAAAAAAAATCTCCCTATGTTTTTTATACTTACTGCTATATAGTTTTTATATAGTGAAGTATTCTAAGCTTTTAAAATATTTTTCAGCTTAGTACTACTCTCGTGCTTCTCCGGTTGCGGTAAAACAAACAGTTTTTTTGGCCGAAAAACACTCCACACACTGAAACTTTTTAAAATAATATACATTCTTTAAATTGGCTGAGCAACTATTTTAGCAAAAACAGTTTTGATACAATAACCCCCAACCTTGCTGATAATCAGAAATAATACACCAATCAACTTTCTAATGGAAACTTGATTTTATATAGTTAACTAAAATAAAATAAACTTTTTGTAAAATTTTGTAATAATAAACATATTTTCCTGTATAATAGGGCAGCGAAACCGAGATATTATAACGCTAGAAATATTAGAAATATCTTCAAACATAAAAAAGTAAAAATTAACCAAGCTAATTTTAAGTGGAATTTGAGGCCTCTTTTGAATTAATGTGAATTTTTTACAGTGATAAAATATTTAACATTTTTTTTAAATATTAACAAAACTATACGTTTACAGTAAAACTTAACTTATACATAGCTTTTTTGAACGTAGAATTATTGTTAATTATGTTGTATAGGCAAATAAAATCTAGCTGACCGCGATATTTACAGTATTGAATCGACTATTTAACAACAAAAACATTCAAAATTTTTCACTAAATCGGATTAATAACAAAGATTAAAAACTGTATTTTAATAATTATTTATCAAATTACTTAATTTGGAACCTAAATGCAAATTTTTTAAGGGCTAAAGTTGTTGTTTTATGTATATTTTGTGAAAAGGTGGAATTAAAAAAATTCTGCGTTCTTATTTGTTTTTTAAAAAAAACACGTCATTACCGCACAATTTTAATTGGTCCCCTCATCTCTGCATTCTATTCTTCAGCGTCAGCCAGATGTAATTCAACCATAATTTATTTGGACAAATAGTTTTTTTTTACAAAATAGGAAAATCTTAAAATCGAAAGCTCGCAAAAAAGAAAAAATAGTTGAAATTTTTTAAACACATTTTATGCTGATTCTATGCTCACCACATGAGTTTTTGCGAAAAACGCGCAAAAATTCTAAAACAATTTTACTCTTGAGAAGTACAACTTCAGCTTGAAATGAACTCTGAAAACAGCTTTTAAATAATAATAATTCAAGTATTAATCTGCCATTATTCAGGTAAATATTAAAATATTTTTTCTATTTAACTTAAATTTTAAAATTAAATTTGCATAAAATCGTACTAAATGGTGTTTTTTATAAACAAAAACCAACATTTTGTAGCTTAGCAATTGTTATTTTTTTGTTTTTTTGAGATCTAGGTTTTTTAAAGCGTTTTTTAAATATTGATGCTCCAAGATTTGAGCAGTTTTTTGCTAAAATTAAAGTGTGTTCCAAATTGATTGATTAAAAAAAATTTAAGAACATTTAAGAATATTTCGCTATCAGATCATAATTTTTTAAAGTTTAATAGGTATACGTTGAGATACAAATGGATTGAATCAACCTCACTGTTGGCGAGATTCGCTTACCTGAGATTTTTTCCAGTCGTAATCATTTTTAAACTCTAAATAGCTCTCAAAATAATAATAAATAAATACAATAAAATAAATGTTTTTACGCAATACCATCGGAATCAAAATAAAATTTAAATTGTAATATATGCTATGCTATAAGTAAAACTCTACTGAAATATTAACAAACTTAAATCACAAGTTAAAATTGCGAACAAAAATTTAGCATAATCTAGTAAACCAAATCCGTTTTCAAAAACGGCTTGCAAAGTCTAAAATTTCACTGCTGGAATTATAAAAATTAATGATTTATGGTATTAAAAAAACGATAATAACAAATATATATATTTTGATTACATTTGAAGAAAGCTTATAGCTAAAAAATCTTTCCATTATCATAAAACAAAATCAGAAAAAACGGCACCAAAACAAATTTTTTCAGCTGTTATTACAAGAATTTATTACAAATATAGTTTTATATGTCTTAAAGGGAAAGTACATACTGAGAAATAATGTTTTAGTGTAAATCAACTCCATTTCCCCTTCCTTCTTACTTGGTCAAACTAAATCAATGTTTATAAGTTTAGGCTGTAAATGCAAACCTTTTATTGTATATAATAACTATAAAAAATTTAAAAATTGGTCAAAACGAAATTTTATAAACAGAAAGATTCCCTTGCACAATTGCACGCCAATTAGCAAAAGGTCAAAACAAACAAAACCTAACAATGGTTTAAAGCAACCGATTGTGTGTCAGAAAAACTCCAGTTTATATTTAAACACAAAAAGCAGTTGGTATTGTTTTTTATTTAGAAAAAAAAATCTCCGTAAACTG
Organism: Microlaimidae sp. YZB2_3; assembly: GCA_030248175.1. NCBI lineage: Eukaryota > Metazoa > Nematoda > Chromadorea > Desmodorida > Microlaimidae > Microlaimidae sp. YZB2_3. Next base: position 14,055 of record JASAMX010022330.1, read on the forward strand.
GATGAAACACATATCAATGTAATATTTTCTTTTGTTTGCAGAATAATTTTAACTTTAGACTAAGTTTATAAGGGTACAATATACCGCTTCTCCATCTTTTTATTTATTATGTTTAAGAAAAATAACCACTTTCAAACGGGTCAATTTTAAAGCCATCTCACTTTCAAAAAACTTAAAAACAAAAAATTTTTAAAACAAGTTTTTAATTTTTACAACTTTTTTCCTAAAGATATAAACCTTTGCGATTTGTAAGGCCAACTATCGCGTCTGAAACGCGAAAAAGTTGCAAAGTTCCACTCGTCCTTACTTTGACACAAAGAGTTACAATTAGCATAAAATTAACGTGACTCTGACTCATTTTGTTTAGATTTTTTGTGTGTTAAAATATAAAAAAAGTCACAGTTACGAGTATTTTATGACGCTTCTGACTCATTGTGTCAGAGTACGGACGCACTACTGTTCACCGTGCACTGCCTAATTGTGGGGAGGGGGCGTTCCATTTAGGGCCTGCCCAATTAGGATTATTGACCACTCCAGTTGGACAAGTTACTTCAAAAACAGAACTTAATTGGAGCACATGAAACTCATAAAAGCCGCAATTGGGGCGCGCCACACTGAGGGCTTGCCTAAATTGAGCCACTAAATGTGTAAGTTATTTATTGAGACTTTGGAATAATCATAATTAAAATAATCACATGACTCTAAAATCACATCACATTTAGGATAGAAGCTTCACAAGTAGGATTTATGTGTTCTAAACAAATTTAAACAAACCAACCATAAACCTATATTTTTATTAGTAAACTTGGTCAGAGGTTTTGAATGCTAGCATATAATGAATGTTTTGACGCACAGTGCTAGAACGAACTTAAAATAAAAAAAAACTTTATTGTTCAATTAAACTATAGACAAATTAAACTTAGCTGACCTTAATGATTTGCATTATTGAATAGACTATTTAAAAACAAAATAATTTAAACATTTGAGTATAAACGGTATAATATTAAAGATTAAATATAAATACCTTATTTTTGAATCAATTATTCAATTGATCAATTATCAATTTATCAATTACTCAATTTAAAACATAAAATAAAAATTTTTTAACAAGACAGACCAATTAAAACAGACCATTTTTTGTGTAAATTGTGAAAAGATGGTGTTTAAAAAATTCTGCATTCTAATTTTTTTTTAGAACGTCATAACAGTACATTTTAGTTGGTGTTTTTATGGATCCCAAACATTTTTTACGATGTCAGCCACATAATTTAACCGCAATAATAAATCATTGCCAAAAATATAAAAAATGCGCCTCAGGTTAACACAGTTTTTTTACATAAATTAAGGAATATTGCATTTTTTGTCATGGGTGAAAAAATTTTGAAAACACCTTTTTGCAACTTCCATCAGACGATATTATCCACAAAAACTGTAGAAAACTTCGTAAAAACTTTGTGCCCGGGGTTTTTGAGGGTGTTTTTAGACAAAACAACGAATATTGCATTTTATGCCCTGGGTGCTCTCCTAAAAAAACAAATTCCGGCACTGAAGCGTAAAATAAACCGATCAGAGGGCGTCCATATATTTATATGTTCTATGCATTTACAAAAAAAGTTTCAACTTCACATTTGCACAAAAAACATTACTCAGCAGGGTCTCCGGTCCATATTGCATAATGCGGTTGTTTAGTTTAACATTCAGCGAGGGCACGTGTTCTGTGCAGTCCGGATTGAAATACTCTGGTGGGATGAATCAAAGAACACCGCGGGACTAACTCCGGGGCACCAGAAAAGCGGCGCGTAAAATCGGGACCCTCCGGTCGGTTTAAGCTAGCTCAGACGCTTACACGGCTCCGCTTCCTGTTTTTACCCCTGTCGGCGATCTTTATCCGATCTTTTATGGCCATAACTAGAGGGAAAACCGTTTAAAACGGCAGAAAGGAAAAGCCGCTTTCCAGCGTCTTAGCTTTTCGGGCTTAGAAAAGTCGGCGCTCTCGGTTAGTTCCAGAGGCTGACGTTGCTTCATTGTTTCACTTTGTTTGTTTTATGAATAATTGTCTAGTTTTATCCTCTTAAGCGGTGAGAAGTTTCCCCGAAGTGGACTGGATCTTACCCGCGCTCCCGAAGTCGTCGCTCGCTAGCTCCTCAGTTCCCCACCGCCAGCCGCGCGCGCCCCATTTCGGCGGCGGGGGAGTCCTCCCGCTGACCGACGTCCATTCCAGCCGCGGGGCCGCCGAATCCCGAGGCGCAAGAGGGACGGGGACAGACCGGTCCCGCGACAACCCGGACCGGTCGGACTCGCGAAACAGTACGGCCTCTGGACGGGGCAAACTGTCAACGGGGTGATCGGTCACCGTCGTGGTGCCGTGTTGACACACTAGGCGATTCGGGTGACAAGTCGACGAGCGATATATAAAAGCCATGCCACCGCCGCCTTGGGTTAGAAATCAAACCGCCGCGAAGTCAACCTCCGGTCCGGTCGTCGACAAATTTCGCCAGCAGTTTTCTCCCTCGGAAATCACGATGGCCGCCGCCGTAGCTCCGCAAGGTAGTGTCGCGTATCGGGCATGCTTTCTATACTGTACAGTTACAGTACTACGGTTTTACCGTACTCATACTACGGTTCCGGCCCTATCACAAACGCAGTATATTAGCTTCAGCACCATGAAACCGTTTTCAACAAATTTAATATTTGGAATAGTTTTTTTTTTGAAAATGGAAGCCTTCAAATCGAATTCAAATCCGAATTACTAATGTAATAAATGCAAATTTTTGCGAAACTGTATCTATATGACATAAATACAAAGAGGTTTGCTTTGGTAGTACGGAGAATCTGTGATTTATTAAATTATTACTTCTGAGAATACTTCTGTTTTTACTCCACTGCAATTGGTTTGTTTAAAGTCATTTATGAGTTTACAATGGTTATTTTAGTTAAGCTACCTAAAATACTATATGGCGTAAAAAATCAACATAAAAAATTAAGCGGTTATTTCTCACCAAATAAACGTCAGTTTATATAAAAAATTAGGCAGAATTTAAAAATTCATATTGCAATTATATTTGCTACTTACTGATAATTTTTTATTATAAATATTAAGGTAGCGATAAAATCACTTAAATTTTTTCAGCAGTGCTATTATTTTAACGTCCTTCGTTTATTTTTTTTATTTTAGCCTTTTGGTTATTAATAGTTTATTTTAAGTAAATGATTTTAAAACGCTCTGTTTTTTTCCATCAGCAGAAAAGGCTTAAAGAAGTTTAAGCTTTTGTTCTGCGACATTTTTTTTTTAAATTTCATTTTTGCCACTACCAAAATATTTCGCACATCATCTTAGTTTTACGTTTTTATATTATTTTGTTTTTAATAATTTTGCTTAGACCTATTGATTTTGTAAAAAACAATATTTGTGGAAATTTAACCTTTTCCGTGAACTATAAAATAGTAAAAATTACGTAAATATTTTTGTAACTTATGCTCATAATTTTTATTACACAGATATAAACCACTATTTAAAATCATTTTTTACTTTTTTTATGTGAAATAAACTATTAGAGTAAAATAAAAACGTTATTGAAATAACTCCCAAAACACAATATCCTTTAAGACTCTAATTCTAGCAGTGGTTTTGTTTTTATTCGCTAATGATTATCAAAACCAAGAATGCATATGCATTCTTGTCAAAACTTTAAGAAAATTTTTTCATTAAATTCTTTTTTTTTAATTAATTTCAAACGTCTTTGGCTTCGCAATATGCACTGTATATAATTAACCATATAACTGTAGGGAAGGAGATCATTGTGTTTTTAGAACAGAAATATCACCTTCTTATTATTGTTTATAAGTTTTTTTGAGAACCTAAATTTTCTATCAATCGTTTTTTTTTCCTGAAAAAACCTTAATATTCTGTGTGTTTTTCATTAAGACAAACCACAACTTATCAAAATTTAAAACAAAAATATCACTGTTTGTTTATTTTTTAAATTTTTTTTGACAACCAAAATCAATTTATTTATAGACAAACAAAATCTAGCTGACCTCGATATTTGCAGTGTTGAATTGACTATTTAACAACAAAAACATTCAAAATTTTTTACTACAGCGGATTAAAAATAAAGATTAAAACCAGTATTTTAATAATTATTTATCAAATTACTTAATTTAAAACCTAAATGTACATTTTTTAAGGACTAAAGTTGGTTAATTTTTGTATATTTGGCAAAAAGGTGGAATTTAAAAGAATTCTGCGGTTTTATTTGTTTTTTTAAAAATAACGTTATTACCGCACAATTTTAATTGATCCCCTCATGGCTGCATTTTAATTTTCAGCGTCAGCATGATATAATTCAACCATAGGGTCTTTTTTTCCTGCAATGTTTTACGTGTTCTTTACAAAAAACACCTAAAACTTATCAAACCTTACTGTACTCCAAAAACTGGTTTACAGCGGAGTAGCAAGTGAAAAGTGACAAATCGTCGAGCGCGCGTTAATTCGGTTACATCGTCAAATTTTGGTGCGATGTGAACCTCCTGTCACTTGTGACTCCGCTGTGAACAAGGCCTTTTATAACCATATTTTTAAATAAACTGCAATCGAATGGGGGGTATTTGATATTAACGTCACAATTCCCGTTGTGTTAATGTTTCAGAAATATGACGCCTTATGAATACGAGTTGTAATGTAACACTGTCGAGCGATGGTGTAACGCAGCACGTCAGTCAATGAGGTACTGAGGCTATAGATTACAGGTTCAAGTCCTGTATCGCTCATTTTTCAGGAAAAAAGCTAAATATAGCTAATTGTTTCAAACCTTTCTTTCAAAAACTCGATTTATTTGGCCTCATATTTCTGGTTGTCAGATTAAACATGAAGAAGTAGAACTGAAGTGAACTAAGTTAACGGCGCCGAAATAGAAATTTAGCCCGGCCCAATACGCGACACTTTATTCCAGCGCCCAAAGGTCCGAGCACCCCCTTCGCCAAAAAGTCCACCCAGCCTCCGCAGCCGCCGCCGATGGCTCCGGAGCCGCAGGTGGCCGAAATCCAGCAGCAGGCTCAGCGCCAAGCGCCGGCCCTGGCCATCGCCGGCGCCACCGGCAAACCGGCCAGCCGCCGCCAGCCGAGGCCGGGTGCCAAAACCCGCTTCAGTCTGGAGCAGCTCCGGGCCACCGACGGAATCGTACCCTCCCAGTACGGCACCAACCAGTTCGCCTCTCAGAAAGGTAAGCCCCGTTGGGTTGATGTTTCGAAAATACGACGCTCTATAAAAGATAGTTCTAAAAGAGAGTCAACGGGTGATAGTGCAAAGTAGTGCGCGAGTCAACAACGAAATTGTGCCGTCCCAGTACGGCACCAACCAGTTCGTCTCGCAGAAAGGTAATCCCGTTGGGTTGATGAATTGAAAATACTACGCCATATAAAGGCGAATTGCGAAGTAAAGTCAGCGGGTGATGGGACAGTTCTGTAACCTTTCAGTTTAAACTCAATTCCGAATAGTTTCTGACCACCATAAGTTCTTTACTTATGACTTCCAATACGACGTACCGAAAATTCTAAGTCTTATTTTAACATAAAATTTGATTTTGCAAAACATATACTTAAGCCTAAGTTTAAATCTAAGCCGAAAGTGGGGAACTTGAAGCGAAAAATTTAAGATCACCAAAAACCTAAACCTAAATTTAAACCTTTTTTATTTTGGGCTCCTACTATCTATATTCGTTCGGGTTTGAATTCCTATATTCGAGTTAACCTTTTTCAATTGATTTTTGACGTGTGCATTTTACTTATATAGACTGGAAATGTGTTTTGTGCTTTTTTTAATATTGAAAACTTATTAAAATATTATAATAAAAATAAATGAAATATAATAAAAAAGTAACCGAAAACATTTATGCAAAGTTTGGTTTTTTTGCAATACCTGTTTCCTGCTATTACATAATCTAATTGCTTTAAAAATGTAATATATAAAAATTGTAATCGTTTATTGTTAGCAGACGAACGTTTACCAGAAAGTAAAAGGAGATAATTTAAAACATATGCTTTAAAATTTTCAACACATATGTGTAAATCTTCTAATTGCTTTCTTGCTTTCATATTTCTGACGTAAGCTACCACTAATGTAGTTGAAAAATCTATTTCTGAAAGTTTTTATTAATTGCGGAAGGCCAGCTAGTCGATGGGTTTTTCGAAGCGTAGAAACAAAAGATAAATCGATGAAATCAAAAGGAAGTAATTTATTATTAAACGAAAACATAATTGATAAAAAAATAAGTTAACATTAAAAATATGTAAGAAAATTAATAACGATGAAATATGATACAAACAAAATAAATATCTAATAATAAAGGAAACTATAAAATTATTGATCTGGAATGTTTAATGTGAGCTTCGATTAGGGCAGGGCTTTATTTCTTGCATATTTTGGTGGTGTTTTTTTGCACTTCTATCATTTTATTAAACAGATATTATGGTGTTTATAGAAATATCTAGAGTACTACCCAATAAAGCCACACCCTAATTAAAAAAGCCACCTTGCTCTAATTAGGGTTCGCCCTACTTGAAAGTTTGACAAAAAATAAAGTTATTTCATCTGTGCATAGTAAATTTTTTTTATGACTACAGCAAAAAAAATTCATTTTTGGGAAAGACCCAATTAGGACGCACCACAAATTTGTTGACATTGTCCTAATTAAGGCAAGTTATTTTACTGAGCTTGCTAGAATAGGGCATGCTCAATTTAGGTTCTTAACAACTTTAAGTTAAATATACATCAGGAAAAGACCACTAATAACACTTTAAAAGCATAGCTATTGCACATTCTAAATAAAACTTTCGGGTAGTCAGTAGTCTGACTAGAGGTTTGCTATTCACGTGAGTGTTCTATGTATTATTACCCTAATTATGGCACCACATATTTGAACGTAACCCAATTAGGGTGCCCATTACACGATGAACATGACCCAATTAGTCACATAGTTTACGATATATGATGTAGGATGTATTATAAAACGTAAATCTGTAAAAAAGATTGAACACGTAATATAATATAATTTAATATAATATTTTATATAACTTTAATAAACTATATTATTTTTTAAATTATTTTATTTTTTAGGTATGACCGGCTTTGGCACTCCAAGAAACACTAGGTAAGCCTATAACTGTACATATACAAACCTAATTTTTGATTTTAAATTATAGTATATTATATTAAGCATATATGTTCAATAAGAATAATCTTTTGTCAATAAATTAATTGATTTATATTATCATTAACCAAAAATTACCATTAATCTATTCTTCATCGGATGTATGTTGGCCATATTAGCATTTTGTGAGCGGTTTAAATACGAGGTGACCATATAAGTGATGTTTATAACTTTCGATACCTGGGAGTTTTAGTTAATATTATCCCACGCTGTATTCTTTAGTTTAGTTGCTTTGAAATATTAGACATGTCATGATATAGTTTTTATTCTGAGTGTTTTGAAAATTTGACTAATTTTATTCTAATTCTTTACAAATAGCTTGTGAGTCATTTAGTAGAAGACCAAAAAATAATTTGTTTCTATTAATTATGTCCAATGCTTTTTTTGCAATCTTATGGGGACAAAATACATTAATTATAGGCGCGTCACGATAACTTGAACCCTGAGTTTTTTTTAAAATAAATTGAATTTTTTATTATTCCTTTAGCCCATGAGCTTTTGCCGTGTAAAAACCCAAAAAGCAGGTGCACATGTTATTAATGATTATTATTTTGGTTTGCTTTCATTAATGAATTTTCGGTTTCAACTAATTTTAAAAAATACTAAAAGATTAAAAAAAATAATAACAGATCTTTTATTTTTTTTCGTTGTTTTATTTAATATTAAAAACAAAATCGAACTTTTTACCACAAGAACAATGTTTTATACCAGTTAAAATAAGTTTATTAATTTTTTAAAATGCAAAGCTAAGCTTTGACTTTCAGTTACATAAAATTAAGATTTTTTAATTTTAAATTACATAATTGCACATGAATTAATCGCAATAAAATTTTTTAAAAATCAATTAAACACAGTAAAAAATTTCTGTTTGCGAAAAAATATTGTCAACCAAAAAATTTTAAAAAAACGTATATCTTTGGTATGGTGTCTGAGAAATTCCTAAATTAAACGGAATAACTACTTATATGTTTTTTAATATCAGCAATAGCCTGACTTAGAGTAAAGTACTTAGTGGAGCAAATCTGTGAGATTTAGCGGCTGAACATTAAAACTTATTCCAGCTGTACAAACAATGCTTTTTTATGTGAATCAGAACTGAAAACGTTGCTTTGTTGAAGTCGCGAAAAAAAAACCACTGTTGCTTTTCTTGGTTTTTCTAATCTGCTTCATTTTTTGTTCATTCACCTCGCTTACAAAAGCGGTTAAAAATAAGTCGCCAATGAGACGGCGAAAAAACCGCTGTAGCTCTCCTCCCTCTCCCCTTTCTTCTACTATTCGATTTTTCTCTCGGGACTTGGACTTGGCTATATGTGTACGGTGTGCCACGGATTTCGGTTGAAATTCCAACACTTTCCGACGCTGTTCGCGCTTGGCAAAAAGCATCAAATGCTTCATTGTTTCTAACTCCGACTCGATCTTTGTCTTTTTTTTTTACTTTCCAACAAAACGAGTCGCGTTCGAATACGTAGTCCTTTTGCTGCGACCCATTTTGGCGAAAAAATTAAGTCGTAAAAAAGTCGCCGGGTCGGCCGTTTAGCCGCCACTCCGACCGCTTTCACCGACTCCGACCGACGGCTCACGACCCCGAAAGCACTCGAGGAGAGGGTGTGAGCTAAAAAATTAGCTAGGCTTCTTCTCCGGTTCATCCTCGCGCTTTTCGCGAAAGACACATCACAGTGAAAATCGGACGAATGGCTGGAAACCGGTTTTTCGCTGTTTTTTTTTGCCTTCTTCAAAAAGTAAATATAGCTTCGTTTTGCGAGCGGGACAGCTATAGGGGCGTTGGTCAGCCGATAAGAATAGCAATCCTTTAAGCTGAATAAGCTCGCCATAGCCGACTGATATAAGCTAAAAAACGCAATCGAGTGATTGAGAAAAAAACTGTTTCATTGTATAGGCTTCGTCATTGCGCAACATCAATACATATAGTAAAAAATTTATTCCTGTATTATAAGATAATTAATAATATGATATAATCTATCTATCTAATCTATAGATAATCTATACGTTACACGGATTCAACCTTCGGATGTATAATAATTTAAACACGGGTTTTTCGAAAAGACAAACGTATTTTATTAGTTTTGTGTGCTCTTTGTTATTGTTTTAAACTCCTGAAACATGCAAAAATATGTAGGTACTAGTGATTTTCCTACCCTCCAATATCATGCTCCAGAGCTCCGGCCATTTAAAGCGGAGGGAGCTGAAGAGCTCTCTCCGCTATAATTAAATGAGCAATTTTAAGCTTATTTAAGCTTGAAATACGTTTACAGTTACTCTATCTGAATTTTTAACACTATTTCTAGCGTTTAAATAAATTTTAAAAAAATTTAATTTGCAAAAAATTTTGACAAAATAATATATCGCGACACTCTTTAATTATTTATTAAATTATTACAAAAATAGGGCGGAGCTCCGGAGTTCCTGAAAACAAAGCTCCGCTCCAGAGCTCCGAGCTCAAAACTCCGTGGCACATCCATAGTAGGTACGTGTTTCTAGCTACTCTAGTTGTTTATTCGAAACATAATTTCTCAAGAAAACGTGACGATATGTAGAAGACAATTATACGGATTTTAATATTAACAAATTTAACAGGTTTTATGAAAAATTGTTTTATTTTGGGCTAAAAGAGCAAAAAAACCCACAATGTACAGCGGAAATAGCCAATATTATTATAAAAATAGAATTTTTAAGTTTAATTTAGTTATTTTCTGTAAAACTGAGAATTATTATTTTTTTCTGTGATCGACGAAAGAATTCAACAATGGCAATACAAAGTGCATCAATAGAAATTAGAAATAATTAAATACTACGTAAAAAACCATTAAGATAAAAATTTGTATCTGTTCAAATTTATTACCATCTGTCAAATTATTACTATTTATTTGGCGCTTTTTTGTGAAAAAATAAATTTATAAACATTATTTGTTTTGACCGCAAAATTTGTCTTAATTTAAAATCAAAATTAATTATATTCCTTTCTTTAGAGAAATACAAAAAACCCAGCTTTTGATTGATATTTTTGCCATTTTTTTTTTGAAAGAAGCAAAAAGAAGGAAGTTTTTTTTAGAAAGATATGTTGACAGAGTAAATTCCTGATAGCAAAGCTTTTTCATTTGTCATGCGCTTAGAAAAATTTATCGCTGAATACAAATGAACAAAAATGAAGCTCCAAGTTAAATCCCAAAATAGATAATATGGAACCGTCTGTTTAAAATTGTTGATTTCGAACCTAAGCCTAAGCTTTTAGGTCCAACTCAATTTTTTTAGGGCTCCAGATTCATTTATTTACGACGTATGGAAGTTCCCAACTTAAAGTCCCATATAATTCGTATCAATTGTAGTAAAGATATTTGTTTCTTTGGATTTAGGGTCGATGGAGCCTTGGGAACTTGGAGCTGGAACTTGGAGCCAAAAATAGGGAACTTGGAGCCGTAAGTGGGGAACTTGGAGCCAAAAATAAAAATCACTAAAACGTGTACCTAAGCCTAAGCGAAACCTAAATTTAAGCTTAAACCAATTTTTTTTTAAAGGCTCCAAGTTCCCATTGCTCGTGGCTCCAAGTTCCCAAAATTTTCGGCGGCTCCAAGTTCCGTGCTTGTGGCTCTAAAGACCCCGTACCCAATTCAAATGCTAGTTCTATTTAATTTTAAATACAAAAAAGCTATAATCCAAACAACACTTATTAAACCGTTTTGTTTTTTGATTTACTTTGTTTTAACTGATTTTAACACTGATTTGTAATTTCTGCAATATGCACCTGCACTAAAACGTATAATAAACATAAATTATAGCACGTTGTAACGTCGTTCACTATGCGGAAAATACCAAATTCAAATTGATGCAAATTTTTTAGAGCCGAAAATAAAAATCGCTAAAACGTTTACCTAAGCCTAAGCGAAACCTAAATCTGGTCCCGAACCAATTTTTTCTTAAAGGCTCCAAGTTCCCATTGCTCGTGGCTCCAAGTTCCCAAAAATTTCTCATGGCTCCAAGTTCCCTGCTTTTGGCTCTAAACACCCCGTACCGTTTCTTTGGTTTAAAAATGTTAAAGTGATATTTTTTTCAAACTTTCTTTACAAATTACCATTCATAATTTGTATGTATCGCTTTTAAAACGTAGGCATGTAAAATTTGTAAAATTCGATTTTGGGAAAACACTAAACACTATAGACTTGCAATTTTTTTCGAGTGTTGTTTCATGCCGATTCGCGTTATTAAAACCAGACAAAATTTTAAGTTAAAAAACCAGTTTTTGAAACATTTTTGTCAAAGCTAATCGGTTAGCGTTGACAGTTTGGAGTACTTCATGCAGTAAAATTGATTTCAAATTTCGAAGTGGTGCGCTTTTTTAAATTTGAAAAAAGCTCACAGTACATTTGTAAGCTAAAACCAATTTAACAGGCTTGCTACCTACTGATAGTCATAGGCATGTGTTATGAGGTTTTCGTTTTTCTACATTTTCTAATATCACTAAATCAGATTTTTTGTACTAAATGAGAAAATTTCGTCTTAAAATTACATGTTTTTTTATTTTTAGCACTCAAGTTGAATCTTCCAAGGATCCTTTGCCCCTAGATGGTTTTGGAGAGCTTGATAATAATGTTAAAATAGGAAAATGGACTGTTGAAGAGCTCAGAAGAGGGGTAAGACTTAAGATTTAGCTGGTGACAGTCAAAGTTTTAATGGCGGTACGTACTGGAAAAAACAGATTTATTCGGCACTGTTATTTTTATATTGAGCCAATTACCAATAAAAAAACAAAAAACTAAACGGCAAGCAAAAAAAACAACAGCAAACAAATCCAACGCAATAACAAATATGTATAAAGCAACAAGTAGTTCAAGTGGTTATTAAGCCCCTATTTTTTATTTGCAAAAAAAAGAACTGCCGAAACATACTTAAAATCTGTATTTTGCGTTAAACCAAAATTCTTTCTTTAACTTAGGATAGATGGCTTCGAAGTATTTAGTTTTTCTTTTAAATTTAACTTAGTAATTCAATTTTTAGTATCCATTTAAATTTTAAGCAGTTGTGATGTTTTTTTGACGAATTGTAACAAATTTTTTTGCAATCCCAAATTTTTACTTAAGGTAGAACATCACAGTTTTGACCACTTGGGCTACAAGTCGCATATCATCATAAATATTAATTTTTGGCCCATAAAAGTGGGGTGCTATAAAAAGTTAAGACTCTGTGCTATCCAGTGGTTATAAAAACATCACCAAAAAATTTGTTCAGTTCGCAAATGTCCATGGATTCTACCTCTGAAAATCACAATGAGGCCTTTTAAAAAAAATTGATTCGTTATTTTTGGGCGAAATTTTACAATAAATTAGAGTAATATATTTAAGGTGGTTTGACTTTTAAAGGTGGTTTGGGTTCGAAAGGACTTCAGGATTTTTTGAAATTGCAAAAAAGACTTTTTTTACAAAAATATAAATTAAAAAAAATCCTGAAGTCCTTTTTTAATCGTTTATAATCAAAAAATGGTAAAAGCCTATATCTAACTATTTCCAAACTTTCATTTAAAAATAACGAATCAATTTTTTTTTTAATTTTTGTTTAATTTTTTTTGTATTGACGCCAAGAAACTACATTTTGAACCATTTCTTTAAAAGTTGCTTCTCAGCTGACTCAATAGCCGAGTAGTTAGTAAGTAGGGCTTGGATCCTCGGAACCATGGGATCGAGTCTTCGCTCGACCATATTTTTAACGCCGACAAAAATTTTTTTTTAATTTTTAACTTTTTAATTAAAAAAAATGTTTTATTATTTAAGATACGCTAAATAGAAAATGAAAAAATAGAATATTTTTGGTAATAAATTTTATTAATGTTTTGTATTTTTGACATGTATTTTATTGATGTTATTTGATGATTGTGGACGATAACATTTTTTTACAGAATGTTAAAAATTGAATCAGCAGGTCTAATAACTTTAATAAAAATTAATTAGTAAGGATCTGCCGTCAAAATCTAACTGTGGTGTTCTACCTTAATTTAAAAAACCACCCAACCGTAGGTGTTAAAATTTGATAATTTTATTTCAAATTTATTAAATTGATATACACAATTTTAAAATAAAGTATAAATGTTTAATACTAAATTTTAAATTGCTTTGTTTTTTAACCCTTTTGGTCAAAATTTTAAATGTGTTGTTGTTAAACAATGGATTAAATACCGATAATTATTGAGGTGATAAAAATATAAAATGTGAATAAATGTTAAAAAATTAAAATAATACTATGTAGAGTATCGATATTAGAACTATAGTTGTCAACTAAATGGTTATTGTAAACAACAGTAAATGCTATTGTTTTAATTGGTTATAGGAACTATTACTGTACAATTAAACCTAAGTTCTACGCAATACGTTAACCTTGATACTGTTCTTAATAATTTAGTACCTAAGTATTTAAATACATTAAGCTATTTTATAAACCACATGCAATTTAACTTTTGTAGTCAAAGCTTGTTTGTTATCGGTCAGAGCCCAAATGCAGTCGCTCCACTAAACAATTATAAAACTTTTTAAAGTATGGACATACGATTATAATTGTAGTATATTATAGAGTTTAATTGTGTAGAGTTTTATACAATTTAGCTAGAATAAATGATAGTGATGATGGTTTTAGGACGGAATCGTCAGGCCGCAAAGCGGGACCAACCAGTTTGCCTCTCAACAGGGAAGCAGCGGATTCGGTGCCGTCAGGGACGTACACGGCAAGCACCTCCATCGGCTATGGGAAGAAGCCCTGGAAAACGGAGATTTCGAGGATGAAGCCTAAATATAAGCGGACGGACACTCTTTCCGGAACGACGAAAAAAGCCTTAACTAAGCCTAAACAAAAGCCTAAGTCGGGTTTGCCTTCGATATGTGGCCCGAGCCTTTTTGTGTTTAATTATTGACCCGGTGAAGCGCACTGATAAAGTACAAACAAAGCTGGATATTCTTCGACAATATGTAAGATTATCTAACTTTGGTACGAAATAAACTGATTTAAAACGTAAATATATTTACAGCGTTTCTATTGGAAATAAATTAAAGCAGCTGATTATTTCACAGAAAAGAAATAAGTTTATTGGTTGAATTCACCAACTCTGCTTCTTGTAAAAAAATTAATCAAAAACGGTTTTTATCTTTTAAAAAGCCTTTTGTTTACTTTGATTTCTCTTAATTTAGAGAAAAATAAGTAGTGCTAAATTTAAACATATCAAAATAAGAAGATCTAATTGTGTTCAAGGGTGTTTTTTAATTACGGCTCTTGTAAATTTATTTACGCTTTTTTGGTTTACAATGTGGTTTATCTTGTGGCCTAGGTTGTGGAAACACAATTACTTATTATTTTGCTTTAAAACTATATTTATAGAAAAATAAAAAAAAATGGTTCTCCCAAAATTTTTTATCTAAACTGCATTGTCTAGGTGTATTTTTCTTTGTCTGTTTTATTTAAAAGCAACGTATATAGTTTATACTTTAAGATACGTTTCTAAAAAAAGTTTTTTTTTGCAAAAACTCGTTTAAAACTACATAGGAGCTTAATAATTTAAAACCGTAAGTACAACTATGCATATATGTTCAGGAATATATAAAATTATTATAATAGCTTGTGATCAAATAACGCAGAAATTTTTACTCTGAATATTTCTTACAGATTGTTAACATCTTATCTAAATAATTAGCGTAAAGTATGCCTGGTACGACAAAATAAGGTTTCGTTGTATGTACGCTGTGCGGAATTTACAGAATCTTGAGTAAACATCAGTTTATATATAAATTACTTCTTTATTGAATGAAAACAAAATGCTCAAAAAGGCTTCTTGACTATTATTTACTTTGTTCTGTAGGCTTTTACAAAAGCCTGAATAAGTAATTTTTAACTGTAAATTTGTACATAAATGTTCAGACTTAGTTGCTGAATTTTCCGCATGCTGTACTATATGACACCGGAAATATTTTATGTTTATTAAATGAACTAATTGAAACCTAGTCGGTATGTCTGGGAATCTTATTTTAACCCGTCATTTTGTTGTTTTAATATTATTATTTTTTGCATATGCGTTAATAAAAAAGCGTGGCCGGGAAAAACATATTGTTGCCATGGCGCGAACACAGTTTTTGTTGATGTATTTGTTAATTAGCCAAATAATTAACCGATAATTATTACTGTCCAATATCTGTTGCCATAGATTCTTATTTTAGCATCCCTAGATTATAAAATCTTTGTTAGATTATTACATAATTTATGATACTTTCTTCTTTTTCAGAGAGAATTTAGTCAGACTTCTGTTTACACGTTTATGTTTTATTTGCTTTATTTTGTATTGTTTTGTACAGTATGAATAAACTGCCTTCTTTGCAAATAAACATTGGGTTACTGGTTTTGGTATGCATGTTACACTATTGTAAGTTTGTATTTTAAACTTTTTGCAAACTATATCACACGGTCTCACAATAAAAAAACGTAAAAACACATTGTATTGTAATTCATTAAATCTCACATAACTGATATTGAGGTCTTAAAAGTACGTTGGCAATCGCAACTATTAATTCGCTTAATTTTTGTTGAAAATTATCGCAAAAACGACTAAACGCACAATTCATAATATTTAACGTCAAATCAGCTGTGCGCAGACATTCTTATACAAATTAAACAGCACCGTATGCAAATTACTTATTACGTAAGATTATAAAATGTTTAATAAAGTTTAAAGTTTATTTATTTCGCATAAAGCAGGATACGCAAGGCCGATGTTACTCGGCAGTAATTGCGCAACCAAATACTACATATAACAATATTGACAAACTATAATACCACAATGCAGTGTGTCTCAGCCGGGTTTCGATCCAGGGACCTTCAGTGTGCACGACGTAAGATCTGCCACTGCGCCACAGCCTCAACATAAAAATAAAGTATATAGAGCATACTACAATGAACAGCCGGAGAAAATGAATATTAATGTTAGCGGTTTATTAGAGTATCTGTTAAATTTTACGTTTATTAAGCAGCAATTCAAGATTTAGGGTCGATGGAGCCTAGGGAACTTGGAGCCAAAAATAGGGAACTTGGAGCCTTAAGTTGGGAACTTGGAGCCAAAAATAAAAATCACTAAAACGTGTACCTAAGCCTAAGCGAAACCTAAATTTAAGCTTAAACCAATTTTTTTTTAAAGGCTCCAAGTTCCCATTGCTCGTGGCTCCAAGTTCCCAAAATTTTCGGCGGCTCCAAGTTCCGTGCTTGTGGCTCTAAAGACCCCGTACCCAATTCAAATGCTAGTTCTATTTAATTTTAAATACAAAAAAGCTATAATCCAAACAACACTTATTAAACCGTTTTGTTTTTTGATTTACTTTGTTTTAACTGATTTTAACACTGATTTGTAATTTCTGCAATATGCACCTGCACTAAAACGTATAATAAACATAAATTATAGCACGTTGTAACGTCGTTCACTATGCGGAAAACACCAAATTCAAATTGATGCAAATTTTTTATTATAAAAGAACAATAAAAAAAACAAATAAAAAACAAATATTCTAAAATGAATTCGACTAATCAAAAGTTTTTTACCGTAGTTCCAATAAATTTTATGTTTTTTGACAACTTAATACAGTGTTACAAAATAGTACGAAATATTTTTACAAGCAAAAAAGTTTTGGTCTTAGTTCATTTGATTCAAAAAAATTATCCAACATTTCAAAATTATTCTATAACATAAAATTCTAAAAGAAAAAAACTAAGTTAAATTTTGAGTGTTCTGCGGTACTTTTTTAATTTTAATTTTATACAATGGCTTGAATCAAATTTCTTACTCGAAACAAAATATTTAAAAAACTTTTTTACAGTGTTTATGGAAAAGCTTTTTCTCATAAACAGTATATTTTGTAACATTGTAGAATTTTCACTGTGTGGTACAACGGTCTATCAATGTTTACTCCCTTATAAGTAGCTAAATTTAAAGCGCATAACATTACGTGCATTTTTTATGGTCATACAATGTTTTTGTTTTTTTTCCATTAAAAATGAAACAAAATCTTTTCCTGAATTCTTCAACAAAATTTTGTATGACTGGCATATTTTAAAATAAAATCCAATAAATACACCTGTATTTGAATTTTTATTTCGTAGTATACTAAAAGTTTGTATTTTGTGTACAGTGTGCAAAAGTACTGTTTTTTTAGTGGTTTATTTTTTTGACCGCGTGCGAGATTTGCAGTATTGAATCGCCTATTTTAGGTGCCTTTACGACACTGCCTCATATTTTTAACATCAAAATACAACTTTTTTCTCAAAATTTTTCACTAAATGTCGATTAATAACAAGGACTAAAAACTGTATTTTAATAATTATGTATTAATTTACCTAATTTGTAACCTAATTGCAAATTTTTTAAGGGCTAAAGTTGGTTAATTTTTGTATTTTTTGTGAAAGGGTGGAGTTAAAAAAAATTCTGCGTTATTATTGGTTTTTTTTTTAAAAACGTCATTACCGCACAATTTTAATTGGTCCCTTCATGTCTGCATTCTAATTTTCAGCGTCAGCCAGATATAATTCAACTAGAACAGTTTTCCCAATGTTAATTTCAACAAAGTTACATACTGAGTTAAATTTGGTTCGGTTTTATTTCGGCCATCAGTTGTTATTTTTTCCATTCGAAAAAATTATAAACTTAACTGCGTATGGCTAGATAGATCGTCATGTTATTTAAATTTTACGTTAATTTTATTTACAGTGTTCCGGGAGTGTTACGGACAAGTTGATCAGTGTCGACCCAAAACAGAGCCGATATGTCATACAACATGGTCCGAATGGACGCAGTGCGTTTCTCCTCACACGTCCATGCAGGAAGGGGCGTACCAGTTCAAAAATGACGTTTTGGAGAAGTGTCAAAGAGTAGTTATATATTCGTCTTTAAATATTATATATTAATTATTTCTTTGAAACTGAATTAAACTAAATTGTTTATTCTAACAATACACCAGCGTTTATCATCACTATATCAGTTTTAACCCTTTGGGATTTTTTCGTTGCAAATCCGCAAAAAGGATTGCGCGTCAGTACTGCTCAGTGTTAAACTCCATAGTGGCGATCGTTGCCAAGTTTAACATTAAGCAGCAGTGGCTCGATATACTTTCTGCGGATTTACAGCAGAAAGAATCCCAAAGGGTTAAATTTTGGAAAAATGAAAGCCGACATTGACAGCCGACAATCTCAAACCGAGATCTGGCGTAGTAGAAAATCACCTGAACACTTAGCATTCTAAGCGTTCGAGATTTCTAAGGGTTTGGGTCTAAGCACTAACTTTAGTCATTTTAATATTTTTGAAAGCAAAAAAGAAGCAGCAAAAATTTATTGTGCTGACAAACTATTCCACTTGAATATTATCAAAATACAAAATTATTTTACTTTTTTCTACCGTAATTTTACGAAACGATGATATATGACAGCCCAAAATATAAAATACGAATAGGAAACATAACCCGCGTGTACCAATATAAAAGTTATATCAGTGTGTAGTTAAAAACGTTAACTAAACGCAATACACTGTTTGTATTAACAAACCGTTTTGTTGGAGAAATATATTAACAAATTTTTTTGCCCGTGCAATCAAATATTGTTGTTACTACGGCAAAATGAGCCACTTCATTATAAAACACACGTGAATGTGATTTATAGTAATAGGGTCTTGATTCAACAAGAAAATGAGTTACAGTCAAATATATTTTATACGACCTGCGACTCATTTTGCCGTAGTATCGACGACATATTATATTAACTGTTTTTAGATTCCTAATTCATTTTGGGCTGCGACAATTAACAGCAAGATGATGCAGGAAAGAAAGGCACTGCCCGTTTACAGGAAAAAATTAGGATTAAAAGAGTATTCAAAAGTATTGGTTAAGAAAAAAGTTCCCAAATCAAATGCCAAGCAACCTAGACATGAAACAACCCTTGAACGTGTTGAAGAGGGTCATGGTTGGGTCGATAGGAACGGTAGCTGCATTTGTGACAAACCGTTAACTTCTGATGAAATGTCGTCTAATGGAAGTGATCCACTCCGAAAGTGTCCATGTCCATCTAAATATAGCACTACCGATAGAAGGCTAATGATGCTGCGCAAAAAATCAAGCGGTCTCATAGCAAAATGCACAATGGCAATCAATGAAGGCAGCGTGGATTTGCCTCCGGAGTTTTATAGCTACTTTGGGGAATTAAGCGACATTAAAAACAACATAGGAAGAGACGTGCCAAAAAAGCAAAGAAGTCGAACTACCACTTTACTTGAGAAAGAGTGGCACTTGGGTCAGGAAAAAATCTACCAAGCAGCCAACAGAGTGAAACGAGATACTCACTCCCAGTTTTTGCAGATGGACATCCAATCAATGAATGTACAGCAGTTTCAGCAAATGATGTGTCAACAGGCTGCCGTAATGGAACAGCAGTGGATGAAGGAGAATGGCGGTGAGGGTATGGCGTCCTCAAATAGCGGAATGACATCCGGAATGGGAGGAACTGATATGGTGAACCTTATCCAGTTGTGCAAGGCGGCTGCAAACGAGGAAATGAGCAAAGAACTTACGCAGTTGCTCGCACAATGGCGCGGCACAGTTTTGGAAATGATGAACATTTCCTTGGACATGAGCACGATGATGATGAGCAACTATACAATGTACTTCGAATTGATGCTGAAGGCGATGAACGGAAGTCAGCCGGATTGGTCTATGAAGTATATGCAACGGCTGGAAGCTTTGTCGGCTGAGATGACAAGCATTCAGCGATCGATAATGGAAATCAGACCGGATTTTTTCGTCAGTTTGGACAAAATGAACCCTTTTAACCAGCAGTGTGAAAAGGTTTTCACTTAAACAGTGCTTTTTGAATTTGTTTGCTGGATTTAGGCATTTACAGATAAAATACTTTAATTAGAAGTAAAGGTATAAATGAAAAAACAAACAGACAGGAAAAATATCACTCCTTTACGATACTATATTCTTTTATATTCAATATTAAAAAAATCTAGGTTTTTTCTTGTTATCAATTATCAATAAGTTGATATATATATATATAATATATAATATACATATATATATATATATATATATATATATATATATATATATATATATATATAAATATATATATATATATATATATATATATATATATATATATATATATATATATATATATATATATATATGATACCATAACAGAAGATAACTACTTATTTTAGAGTGACCCAGGAAAAGAGGCTTGCGATCAACTGTATGAAATGATGCTTCTTGAACAAAAGAGCATGAGTTATGGAAATACTGATGGTGAATATGATCCTATCATGGGCAACAAAAACTATGTTCATGAAGACGGTTGGTATAAACTTTTCAAATAAAGAGTGTATGAGATATTGAACCTTAGGCCGTAAGCGCATTTTGTCTTTGCACGATAAAATAGTGTAATATGCTTTTGAGTATAATTTTATGGAAAAATAATAAATATATGTTTAAATCTAGAATCCAAAAGTTTGTTTATTTACTTTTAAATCTTAGTTCAAGTTGTCGTGGTGCATTTATTATGCTATTCGAATGCAAAATTTGGTTAAGTGTACAAATTTTTATTAGGTTTATTTTTGCTAACGTTGGAAAAATTTTCATATATTTAAATATATATATTTCATATATATATTTTCATATAGTGTTGATGTATAATATTATTAAGATTTTTTGAGTGAAATATATATTGCGATAAAAAGTTTATACTAAAATTATAAAGACGAGTGGGAATACTCCTATGAAGAAGTTCAGGTAGCTCCCACGGAACCATCAGTTGGATGCGGATTTTGTGCCAGAAGGATTCGTTGCTGTCAGTAAGCTTTGGTCTCTGCAAATGTGCACTTAAGACACAAAATTAGAATTTAAACAGCCAATACCTCCTCACCACTCGGATTTTAAAATTGTACGTATATTGTATACCATTATACGCAACTCAGTCTTGTATTCATCTAATGAATTGAAAAATATTTTAGTTTTAAAAGAAAAAAGCCGATATGGACCATAATGCTAATAAAATTTTTCAGTACATCGGTCTTTACTAATTTAAGTAAAAAAAAATTTGTTAAACTCTGATATATATTAAAGATTATATTAGTTATAAACGCTGCAACTTCAAATTTTGTCGTCAGTGCATATTTGCTGTTACATACTTTAATATATAATTTGGGAAATCTGAATTGAAATAGTGCAAGAAAAACGTAAGTTAAGACGTTTATTGTCCACGTTCAAAGCTTTCGGTTCAAAGTTTAAATATTTCCTAAAATAAAAACTTTTTTTATTATTAATTATTTAACTTTTCTATGTAATAGATTCTATTGAAAAGCCCCGACTATTACAATTTACAAAAAGTATGTCTAGAATTAAGAGCGAAACATATTTTTTGTAGTTAAATTATTTCAATAATAATTTTAATTATTTACTCTTTTCTACAGTTTTTACTTTAATTAATTTTAATACATTAATTATCACTTAATCTTCCCCCCTTTTTTTAAAAAGGGGGAACATTGGCTTTTGTTTAAGTTTATAACTGTGCAACTTTCAATTACATTATTTATTTTTAAAAAATTACTTTAATGTTCAAGGGCTAAAACTTTCCCTCCAAAACTTTTTTCTTTATTTATTTAGCTAAATCCATCCTCAGTGAAGACACATCTAAATTATAAACAATATTAAGAAATTATAATTTAGTTAATTTTTTTTCTTTCGATTTCATTGCGTTTTTTTCCTACTATATTCTTGTCTTGTAATATTTGTTTTTTAAGGTACTATATATTTAAATGTTTGTAACAATTTATAGCAATTTTGTAACTGAGGTATAATTTCCTAATATTGTTTTTAATTTAGATGTGTCTTCACTAAGAATGGATTTAGCTAAAACCCGAAAGCTTTAAATGTCGACAATAAACATTTTAACCTACGTTTTTCTTGCACTATTTAAATGTGTTATGAGTGATGAATATGTTTTTTCAAAGGCTCCTTACTTGTTTGTACTTTTTTCACTAAAACATTTGCACTATTTTACAAAAATGTGTTATGAGGGATGAATATGTTTGAAATTTTACAAACGTCGGAAAAAAGAAAAAAGCGCGAGGGCAAACGACCGGCCGCCGGCCTTTAGAAAAGGCTATAAGCAAACACACGTAATATTCATGAATAAAATTTACATTCATCTTTGTAATTTTTACCAACACTGGTTTATTTGTACATGACTTTTCGCAAACAAAATTAAGAGAGTATAAGCAAACACACGTAATATTTATAAATGTTTGTATTTATGTTCGTATTTTCGGAGAAAAAAATTGCAGGTTTTTTTTTGCACGGCAAACGCAATATCTCAATGAATACTGCGCAATCAAGAATCAACCACGAGTCTTAACAATCAAGGTACCAAAATAAAGTAGAAAGTTGCCGCCTTTTTGAGCAAATTATTTTAAACTTAAGTATTTATATACATTACGTAATGTTTTCTGTCAATATTTCGGAAACAACGTACGATCCTGGTTAGATGATAACAATCAGGGTATCAAAAGAAAGTATAAAATTGTCACTATTTTTGAGCGAATTTTCATATCCATTGCGTAATGTTTTTCGTCAATATTTCAGGAACAAAGTGCAATCCTGCTTAGATGATAACAATCAAAATATCAAAAGGAAGTATAAAGTTGCCGCTATTATTAAGCGAATTTTTATATCCATTGCGTGATGTTTTCTGTCAATATTTCAGGGACAAAGTGCAATCCTGGTTAGATGATAACAATCAAAGTATCAAAAGAAAGTATAAAGTTGCCACTATTTTTGAGCGAATTTTAATACCCATTACGTAATGTTTTTTTGTAAATATTTCAGGGACAAAGTGCGATCCTTGGTTAGATGATAACAATCAAGGTATCAAAAGAAAGTATAAAGTTGCCACTATTTCTAAGCCAATTTTAATATCCATTGCGTAATGTTTTTTTTCTAAATATTTCAGGGACAAAGTGCGATCCTAGTTAGATGATAACAATCAAGTATCAAAAGAAAGTATAAAGTTGCCACTATTTCTGAGCCAATTTTTATATCCGTTGCGTAATGTTTTCTGTCAATATTTCAGGCACAAAGTGTGATCCTGGTTAGACCATAACAATCAAGGTATCAAAAGAAAGTATAAAATTGCTTTTTTTCTATATATTTTAGGGACAAAGTGCGATTCTGGTTAGATGATAACAATCAAGGTATCAAAAGAAAGTATAAAGTTGCCACTATTTCTGAGCCAATTTTTATATCCGTTGCGTAATGTTTTCTGTCAATATTTCAGGCACAAAGTGTGATCCTGGTTAGACGATAACAATCAAGGTATCAAAAGAAAGTATAAAATTGCCTTTTTTGTAAATATTTCAGGGACAAAGTGCGATTCTGGTTAGACAATAACAATCAAGGTATCAAAAGAAAGTATAAAGTTGCCACTATTTCTGAGCCAATTTTTATATCCGTTGCGTAATGTTTTTTTTGTAAATATTTCAGGGACAAAATGCGATCCTGGTTAGACAATAACAATCAAGGTATCAAAAGAAAGTATAAAATTGCCTTTTTTCTAAATATTTCAGGGACAAAGTGCGATTCTGGTTAGACGATAACAATCAAGGTATCATAAGAAAGTATAAAGTTGCCACTATTTCTGAGCTAATTTTAATATCCATTGCGTAATGTTTTTTTTGTAAATATTTCGGGGACAAAGTGCGATCCTGGTTAGACAATAACAATCAAGGTATCAAAAGAAAGTATAAAATTGCCTTTTTTCTAAATATTTCAGGGACAAAGTGCGATCCTAGTTAGATGATAACAATCAAGTATCAAAAGAAAGTATAAAGTTGCCTTTTTTGTAAATATTTCAGGGACAAAGTGCGATCCTGGTTGGACGAGTTGCTACTATTTTTGAGCGAATTTTAATACCCATTACGTAATGTTTTTTTGGTAAATATTTCAGGGACAAAGTGCGATCCTAGTTAGACGATAACAATCAAGGTATCAAAAGAAAGTATAAAATTGCCTTTTTTGTAAATATTTCAGGGACAAAGTGCGATTCTGGTTAGATGATAACAATCAAGGTATCAAAAGAAAGTATAAAGTTGCCACTATTTCTGAGCTAATTTTAATATCCATTGCGTAATGTTTTTTTTTGTAAATATTTCAGGGACAAAGTGCGATCCTGGTTAGACAATAACAATCAAGGTATCAAAAGAAAGTATAAAATTGCCTTTTTTCTAAATATTTCAGGGACAAAGTGCGATCCTAGTTAGATGATAACAATCAAGTATCAAAAGAAAGTATAAAGTTGCCTTTTTTGTAAATATTTTAGGGACAAAGTGCGATCCTGGTTGGACGAGTTGCTACTATTTTTGAGCGAATTTTAATACCCATTACGTAATGTTTTTTTGGTAAATATTTCAGGGACAAAGTGCGATCCTAGTTAGACGATAACAATCAAGGTATCAAAAGAAAGTATAAAATTGCCTTTTTTCTAAATATTTCAGGGACAAAGTGCGATCCTAGTTAGATGATAACAATCAAGTATCAAAAGAAAGTATAAAATTGCCACTATTTCTGAGCTAATTTTAATATCCATTGCGTAATGTTTTTTTTGTAAATATTTCAGGGACAAAGTGCAATCCTGGTTAGACAATAACAATCAAGGTATCAAAAGAAAGTATAAAATTGCTTTTTTTCTAAATATTTCAGGGACAAAGTGCGATCCTAGTTAGATGATAACAATCAAGTATCAAAAGAAAGTATAAAGTTGCCTTTTTTGTAAATATTTCAGGGACAAAGTGCGATCCTGGTTGGACGAGTTGCTACTATTTTTGAGCGAATTTTAATACCCATTACGTAATGTTTTTTTGGTAAATATTTCAGGGACAAAGTGCGATCCTAGTTAGACGATAACAATCAAGGTATCAAAAGAAAGTATAAAATTGCCTTTTTTCTAAATATTTCAGGGACAAAGTGCGATCCTAGTTAGATGATAACAATCAAGTATCAAAAGAAAGTATAAAATTGCCACTATTTCTGAGCTAATTTTAATATCCATTGCGTAATGTTTTTTTTGTAAATATTTCAGGGACAAAGTGCGATCCTGGTTAGACAATAACAATCAAGGTATCAAAAGAAAGTATAAAATTGCCTTTTTTCTAAATATTTCAGGGACAAAGTGCGATTCTGGTTAGACGATAACAATCAAGGTATCAAAAGAAAGTATAAAGTTGCCACTATTTCTGAGCTAATTTTAATATCCATTGCGTAATGTTTTTTTGTAAATATTTCAGGGACAAAGTGCGATCCTGGTTAGACAATAACAATCAAGGTATCAAAAGAAAGTATAAAGTTGCCACTATTTCTGAGCTAATTTTAATATCCATTGCGTAATGTTTTTTTTTGTAAATATTTCAGGCACAAAGTGCGATCTGGTTAGACGATAACAATCAAGGTATCAAAAGAAAGTATAAAGTTGCCACTATTTCTGAGCCAATTTTTATATCCGTTGCGTAATGTTTTCTGTCAATATTTCAGGCACAAAGTGTGATCCTGGTTAGACGATAACAATCAAGGTATCAAAAGAAAGTATAAAATTGCCTTTTTTTGTAAATATTTCAGGGACAAAGTGCGATCCTAGTTAGATGATAACAATCAAAGTATCAAAAGAAAGTATAAAATTGCCTTTTTTTGTAAATATTTCAGGGACAAAGTGCGATCCTGGTTGGACGAGGAGGTGGATTCAGAGGTGTGCGAGGAGTACAGCGCCGCTTGCGAAGTCCCGCCGTTGGCCGGCGGTTCCTGCAACTACAATGCGTACATGCCCGAACTGAAGGTTCACAGTCAACAAAACCTCGAACCCGTTTGGAATTGTAAATTATATAGGCACCTTGCACTGAAACGCAGTTTATACATGAAGTATGCAATATACATAAGTGTTACCATAATGGATAATTACCGTATCGCCTACTTATTTTTTGTAGTATGCAGATCAACCGATAGAAAGCGCGCGAAATTTCGGTCGGTTGATCTGCATAGTACGAAAGATAAGTAGGAGTACGGTAATTATCCATTATGGTGACGCTTATGTATATTGCATACTTCATGTATAAACTGCGTTTCAGTGCAAGGTGCCTATTCACGCACCGAGATTGACGTCAATTAATTTAAAATGATGTTTAAAAAAACAATAGAATTTTAAAATTTTAAAACATTAAAATTTTTAATCGTAAAGTGTTTAAAAAAAACCGGCAAACGAAAAAATGCCGATAGTTCGTCTAAAATGCTTTTAAATCTAATAATTGCAGTAAGGTCGCGTATAAATAAGAATAAATAATAATAAATTTTTAGCACTCGTATATATAGGCACCTTGCACTGGAACTCAGTTTATACATGAACTACGCAATAAACATAGCGAGTCACCATAATGGATAATTACAGTATCTCCTACTTATCTTTTGTAGTATGCAGATCAACACTAAAAAACGCGCGAAATTTCGATCGGTTGATCTGCATACTACAAAAAATAAGTAGAAGAAATGGTAATTATCCATTATGGTGACTCACTATGTTTATTGCATACTTCATGTATAAACCGAGTTCCAAAGCAAGGTGCCTATAATTTTATTTATAATTTCATACTAATGAGTGCGTTCCAATAAATTACTTTAAAATCTAATAATGGTATCACGAATAACGAATTTACAAATTAATTAAAAGTTTACCATATTATTAATGCTCAGGTAATAAACGAGACGGCTATTAAACCTGCTTTTATTATACTTCAGACAGGTAGGAAGCAAAAAAATTTTTTTTGGAGGCTGAAAGAAGCAAATTAATGAACAAACACACAAATAAACCAACAAACACCAAAAATCAATAAATTACCATGTTAATCTTAATGTTGAATAACAAAAAATTCTAAAACTATTAAAAGTTGCATGCGCGTTTTTCAAACATGTATTTAAAAAATTAATTAAAGAGATTCCACAAAAAATTTTTCAGTGGAAATAAAAAAAATATTGTAAAACAATAAGAAACTAAAGATGAATTAAATCAAAATGTAATTAGTGGGGTGTTTAAAGAACCACTTTATCAAAATCTTCCTTAAAATATTGCGTGTAGATGTAGACTGTAGAAAAAGAAAAAAACACAATAAAATCGAAGGCGAA
>JASAMX010022334.1:0-75031 GCA_030248175.1 Microlaimidae sp. YZB2_3
TGTTTTGCTTTGGAAACCGGACCCCACCTGACCCCCCTCTAGATTTCAAAATTCCGCACCCCGGTTTGATCCCCCCTAAAAAGCTAGAGGGGTTCGACCCCCCCCCTAGGACCCTCCTCCTAGATTTTGAATAGTCCTTTACCCGGGGTAAACACCCCCCCCTAACTTTTTGACCGTGTTCATCTATGAGTGTAATGCATAATGCATTCATAGATTACTCAACAGAAACTGTGAATCTTCTCTTAAGAAAATGAGTTTAACTTCAAGGTATACTATTTGCAAAGAGAGAAATTTTCAATAAAAGAATTTTTTATATTCAACACCAGTACAATGTCAAAACAACTCCTACCAATCAGGAGGATATGGATTATAGATTTAAAAGTTTCTTACTTCTGCATTTCAAACTTTAAAACCACATACATGCCTATTTCGAGTTCCCTTCTTACAGGTAATTTTTATTGAGTTTAAATATAATTTCAGTAAATCCTGGGCCTCTAGGTAAGCGCCTTTAGCTACAGTTATTTATGCAGAGAGATCTTGTTATAATCAATTTTATTACGTATGTCACATATATTAAATATATTTACACATTATTGTTTTAAACATAAATCTAAAAGTATAACAACCTGCATTTATTAATTATAGACAATTACCCGTTTACTCGCAACTGGGTGCACGATGAACTACCTAACTAACAAATATTATGTTAATTTTGTATATTTTTTAGTGGAAAAGGCCAGGATTTCAAGTTCTAAACGATGTGTTAAAAGGTTTTCGACCGGGAGAAATGACAGTCTTAAGTGGCCCTACCGGTTATGGAAAAACCACATTTCTTTGTGAATACTCTGTGGATCTTTTTGCTCAAGGAGTAAATTGTTTAAAGTTTTAACATAAAAATTGTATTATAAGTATTGCATCAGCAAAACAACAAAAGTAATACTTATGCATAGTATGGAAAGGCCCCTTTTATTAATGGTGCTCCCCCATCCCTTTTGCGAAGGGGAAGAAGTTTCTCCCAAAAAATATAAAAAACACGTCATTTTTTAACTATTTTCACAAATGTTTGCAGTTTTCAACCTAGTTTACAAAATTTAAGCCGTTTTGCTTATTTGAGTAATGTTTTCTACTCTACTACTATACTGTCTTTATGTTTTTCGGGTAACATAATTAAGTAATCTGCCATCTGTGTTATCATATTGCTATTTAAACAGTCCATTAACATTATACATAACCAGGGCCGTAGCCAGGGGGGATTGGGGGGATTAATCCCCCCCTCAAATTCTGGGAAGGCAAAAAATTTTGTAAGGGTCCCCACTTTGGTTTTTTTAAAAATTAGAAAAAAATTTTTTTCCAAATCACTCTGTAATGTATTAAAGCTATCTAAAATGCATTATTTAAAGTGATTTAGGTTCACGAAAGCTCTTACTTATAAAAAAGGAATTATCTATAATTCAAAATATTGTATTTTTGTTTTGTGTGAAAATATTTGCATAAAAGCGGCAGTATCAAAGAGCAGGAAGTCACGATTCAACCACTTTGATATTAAAAAAGCGGTTTTCTTAGGATTTTTTAGTGTAAATCCTTTGGTTACTCACTTTAAAAACGTTTGTTCTTATTTATTAAAATGGTAATAAAATATCTAAAACTATTTTATTTTGTTGTATTTATTTAAAAAAAACAACAGAAAATAAATAAAGATTCAGTACCTAAATTTAGGTTTCCTGGTGCCTTTTAAAAAGCTTAAAATCAAAAAATTTTCCACCCCGGGGGGCATTCTGCGCCCCGGCCCCCCTGACAAGGGGCTCCGCCCCTTTACCTCGCTGGGGAGCTCCCGCCCCACAGACCCTCATTTCTGGGGGGCTCCCGCCCTCCAGACCCCCTATAAAGCACCTTAAAAAAAAAACCCCCTCGATTGAAATCCTGGCTACGGCCATAGGCGAGCACGGTCGGGGAAGCTAGGGGAGGGGTGGTTACCTGGGGTAAATCGAATTTTGAATTCTAGGAGGGAGGTCCGGACCCCCCTAGCTTTTCAGGGGGGTTGACCCGGAGTGCAAAATTTTGAAATCTAGAGGGGGGTCAGGTAGGGTCCGGTGTCCAAGGCAAAACAGTTTTAAACCATAAAAAAATAACTTTAATAATTGTTCTTTTTATAGGATAATACTACATTTTATTGAATAAAAAGCCATATTCATGTATAAAAAGGGTGTAAAAGCATGAATATGTAATGAAAATTCACGTTTTTGGAAGAAAATTTAGTATAAAAAATGTACCTAAAATTTTCCCGAGGGGGGAGGGGGGGTCAGATTTCAAAATCTAGAGGGGGGTCAGGGGTAAAAAATTCGGAAATTTGGGGGGGAGGGGGTGCCCCTAGATTTTCGTCTAGGGGGGGAGCCCCAAAAATTTCGAGGCTAGGGGGGGGTGGACCCCACCCCTGCCCCCCTTTCTCACCAATGGCTACGGCCCTGATAACGTTATTAAATCTACTTTCTAATTATTTGAGTTAAAACTTTTAGGTAAGAACTTTATTTTGCAGTTTTGAAATTCCAGATTATCGCGTGTTAAAGTTTATGCTGCAGCAGTTTTGGGCTGAGCATGATCCTTCATCGTAAGTTAATTAAATTTGGCGTTTGTGAGTAGTAGGTAGGCATCTTCTTGTAAAACTTTTACTTTAAATCAATTTTATTATTGCAAAATAGTCGTGTATAAGTGGTTTTGAAACAATTTAAAAGAAAATCTTGACATACGAAATTCGAAATTGTATGATCAATTCGTAAAAGGAAAAAGGCTTTTTATACAGATACATCTGCAATGCGGTGCGGAAATATGATATCATCAGTATTTTTCTATTTAAATGCTCAGAAATTTATCAAAATTCAATTTACCCCGGGTAACCACCCCCTAGCTTCTCGGACCGTTTTCACCGATGTTTCTGGCTCTCACTGATTTTGTGTGGCAACCGTTCAAAAACGTCCCAAAATTCATTCGTGTAAAAAATTGAATTTAAAAAAAGCAAAATTTTATAAAAATGCATAATATTACAATTTAGCTGAACGAATAAGTAGATCGTCTTCACTGAACAACACCAAATAGATACCATTTTGATTAGATGTTAAGATCTTGTCCACAACAAGTCTGTCCACGAAACTACCTCCCAGTTTTCTGAATTCATTCTGCAAAAACAACTATGTTTGCACAGAAATTTTTGGAAAATAAAGATTAGAAGTGTAAAAACAAAAAAAACCAGCAAAAGTGCTGCATACAATATACAAATATAACCTTAATATAAACAAAAGACGTACTATGTAAATATTGAATTTAAATAGTGAAAGTGTTTTCCGGGTATGTGTCGTTTTTTGGGCGTTAACAATATACCTACTTTATGTTTTTAGGCAACCATTGTGGAAACGCCACAGCACAGAGTCAGAACATTGCCAATACATAGATGATAAATTCACACAGTTTATTCAAAGTGGCTACTTGCGTTTTTTCCCTGACAGTAATGAATTTCTCAACAACAGGGGGAAAAAGGTCGATTCTATCGAGGTTTGCAAAATTAACTTTAAAATTTTGCTAAAAGAAAAAAGTCAAGCGACAGAAAAAATAATAAGATATAATCATTGATGAACACGGTCACCGAAGCTAGAGGGGTCTTTACCCCGTGTAAATGACATTTCAAAATCTAGGAGGAGGGGGTCCTAGGGGGGTCGAAGCCCCCCCTTCCCCTGCCTGGTTTTTTTTTGGGGGGGGGGGCTCGACCATAGGTGTTTTTGGTCAGGTCCGCTAGGGGGTTTACCCCCGGGGGGAAGGTCAAAATTTTTTAGGGGGAAGTCCAGGAGGGTCTAAACCCCCCTGACTTTTTAAGGGGGTCGACCCGGGGTGTTCAACCCCCCTAAAAGGATGGGGTCAACCCGAAATTTAATATTTAGCGACGGTCTAGACAGGGACGTACCTAGGGTTTCATTTGGGGGGAGGGGGCCGATTTCAGTACAAAAAAAATTTGGGGGGAAGGGCTCCGCTTCCTCCCCCGGGGTAGAGCCCCTAATTTTTTAAAAGCAGGGATAAACGTAAATAAAGCTGTATAATACACTGTTTTTGGCCTAATAACGTAATTATCTAATGTTTTTCGCGATAAAAAGATGTTTTCTTGATAAAATTACATTAGCAGAAATTTGCAGAGCCTGGATTTCACAAAAAAGGGATTTAGAGACCTTTCAGACCCCCTGGCTACACCCACACAATAAACCGAATAGATGATCAGCATCTCTATGTTTTTTAGGTACCTATAATATAGGTAATATATAATTCTTTCCATATTATGCAAAAAATTACCAAGCCATTCGTAGGTGACTGAAAATTTTAGGAGGGGGAAAGGTATATACACAAATCAACCAAATATGATTGTTTGTTTTGCGTGATGTGTAATACTTATTGCTTATTAAAATTATTGTACTTTTTTCAGTAAAATTAGGAAAATAAATAGCGAGAAATATGCATATTATGGAACTTTACGGCTGAGCGAAGCGAAACGGAAAATTTTTTGCTTTTTGGGGTTCAATTGTGGTACCAATACTATTTTATCACTTGGCGCCGAGCGATTAGCGAGACGCTAGAAAATTTTGAATTTTTAGCCTCTGAAAATCCCCAAATTTTACCATCTAGCGACCATTTTGGGCGAGCGCCCCCCCCCGCCCAACCACTTTCCATATTATTCCCCTCGTCCGACCGTTTCGAGGGGGGTCGCCCCCCTGGTTACGTCCCTGGGTCCAGGTGGTCTGATTTTTTAACAAAGTTTTTTTAAGTCAGTAATTTAAGTGTTTTTAGGTCTAATATTGAATTTTATAATTATACTAAAACAGCCTATTTAGGCCTAAAAAGTTTTTTTACTAAAAATCCGTGTTTTTGACATTTTTGAAAAAATTATACTCCTAAATTGGTCGGGAGGAGGGGAGAGGTCAGCCTCGCTAGGGAGGGTCAGGGCGGACCGCTCTCGAGCTTTGGGGGGAAGAGGGACGCCCCTGGGTTTTTTTCTAGGGGGGGGGGTCCGAAATTTTGGCTCTAAGGGGGGTGGACGTGGACCCCTCTGTCCTTCCCCCTCCCCCAAAAAAAACCACCTGTGCAGACCTGTGCACGGTCTGGAAATGCCCCTACCCCCCATTTATTAGAGGATTTCCCCCCCCCCCGCCAAAAAATGAAAAAGTACCCAAAATTATGACGCCATTTTTGACCTATTATGACGCCATTATCGCCAATTTTTTATCAGTTTTTAGCCTATTTCAATGCTTTTTAAGCCATTTTCAACTTATTTTCATTTTTTTGCCCCTTTTTTCCTTTTTCCCTTCTTTTTCTCTCCTTTTTCTTCCTTTTAACTCTGGCTACGTCCCTGAAATCTAGAGGGGGTTCAGGTGGGGTCCAATGTCCGAAACAAAATACTTTTAATTCATTAAAAGTTTAATAATTGTTTTTTATAAGATATTGAATAAAAAGCGATATTCTGATATAAAAAGGGTGTCAAAACATGAATCTGTGTTAGAAGTTGGGAGAAAATTTAAAATTTAGTATAAAAAATACTTAAAATTTTCTCTAGGGGGGGGGTTAAATTCTAGAGGTGGGTCAGGGGTAAAAAATTTGAAAATTAAAGGAGGGGGGTTGGATTTTTTTTCTAGGGGGGAGGCAAAATTTCAAGGCTAGGGGGGTGGACCCCACCCTACCCCCTTCCCCTTGTTCATCTATGGATATAATGTTCAGTTTAGTTATATTAATAAATGATCATTATTAGTGATGGGCAGTTCCGGGTTCCGGATGTTGCAGGCAAAATTTGGAATTCCGGTTCCGGATTTTAGAAAATCCCAATTCCGGTTTCTGTTCCATATTTTTGGAACATCTAACTTCCGGTTCCCTGATTCCGGTTTCGGTCATACATAAGCATGGACCGGCAAGCTGGAGGGTGGGGTGGCTACTCTGGGTAAACGGCCCTTTAAAAGCTAGGAGGGGGGTCCAGGCAGAGCCCTTACTCTCCCCACCCATTGCTTTTTAGGGAGGGGGGGGGTTGGACCTCGACCCGGTGTAGACCAGTTTAAAATCTAGAGGGGGGTCAGTGGGGTTCCGATTTTCAAACAAATTCATATGAAATCATTTAAGTTTTTTAGCAATAATATAGAATTTTATATGCTAAAATAGGTGATTTCTGTATAAAAAGAGTACAAAAGTACTGTTTTTTACTACAAATCCGTGTTTGTTACAGTAAATCTTAACCTAAATTCATATCTAAAATTTGGCTCCGAAAGGGGGGAGGAGGGGGTCGATTTAGAATTCCAGAGGGAGGTAGGGTGTCAAAATTTAAAAATTTTGGAGGGAAAGAGGGGCGGGGGCCCCTAAGATTTTTTTCTAGGGGGGTTCGAAATTTCGAGGCTAGGGGGAATGGGTGGACCCCACCCTACCCTCCCCTCCTATGCTCATGTATGGTTCCGGTGTTCCGTGGGTTTCGCTTTCGCAGTGTGATAGGCGGTTCCGATTCCTGTTCCGGATTTTTGAAAAATCTTAATTCCTATTCTAGTTCCGGGGGATCCGCAGTTCCGCCCATCACTAATCATTATACTTCTCTCTCTCCTCCTCTTTCTCAAACTGAAATTGAAAACAATGTATAAAAGTACCTCTTCAAGGAGAAAAATTTAAGAGGAAAGTGGAAGAGGGGTTCCCTGATTTTCAAAGATTTTCTGTGGTCTTGTTATCAGAAGACACACGGACACGACTCACCTACCAGTTTCTGCCGACTTATGGAGACCTCCGTATTTTTGTTGTTTTATTAGCATTAATTTTAAAAACTTTTTTTTAATTATGAACCCCTCCTCTAAAATGTAACAATTATGAGAACCACTAATTATGACCGGGCCGCTAAACGCCGTTCCATACCCGCATCCGAGGCAATTTCTTTCTCCCGGAGAGTGGTCTTCCCTGATTGGTCAGCCAAGGAAAAGAAACTGAGATTAATTTTGCGTTCATAGACTTTGAAATAAAGTGATTCGAACGTTAAAACAGTGCAAGTTATACATTATATCACTTAAATCTTTAAAAACGTAAAACTTTAACAATTTTTCTACAAGTTTAAATGAGGATTTTCGTAATTTATAAGCTTAAAAATTCTTTAAATGTGTGCACAAAACAAATGTGGCAGACGCCTTTAAAACGTTAAGTCAAATAAACAGGACGAAGCTCTAGATTTCCTTCTGTTTTAAAGATAAATCCTAAAAATATTCTTAAATAATGTATCGTCGATATTAAATTAAAAATGATTCATTAAAAAACACATTACGATAGTTTATTTTAAAGCACTAAATACTGTAGAAACTACTAGATACTGTAATAACTCAATATAAAATTATATCTTCATAAAATTTTATACGGCAAATACAACCTTTTTATATGAATTTGGAGCAGAAAATAGGAAATTTTAGTCTGGGGTTTTAAAGAGGTGCTCCAGAGAGCTCTGCTTTTCACGGAGAAACCGCTTAAGATATAATCTGTCTGACCTGGTAAATTTGTATAGGAGACGGAGACATGAGCGGACCAATTAAAATTGTGCGATTATGACGCATTTTAAAAAACAAATTAGAGCGCATAAATCTTTTTTAATTTTTACCTTTACAGAAAATATACAAAACAATTCAACTTTTACCCTTTAAAAAATCAAATTTTTGTTCAAAATTGAGTAATCTGAAAATTAATTGTTAAAATATGGCAATCTTTATTATTTAAATTAATTGTTAAAATCTTTATTATTTAACCATTTTTACTGAAAAATTTAACTGATTTTGTTGTTAAATAGTCGATTTAATTCTACAAATCAACCAGGTCAGCTAGGTTTGATATTTGCTGATAACAAATAAACAAAATAAACATATAAAAGATTATAGTTTTAATAACAACAGTGAACATTCCGATACGATACTGAATCAAATGGTAAAATCAAAAACCAGCGAATGCAAAATTAAACTTAGCTTTGTTTTCTCAGCTGAACAATCAGAGAACACCTCGGAGAAGGGAGAGAAGGTGGCCTCGGATGCGGGTATGGAACGGCGTTTAGCGACCGGGCCCTGCTGATACATTTCTAAATTGTTATCATTATTTTAGGAAATTAAAAAAATAGTGTACGAATATGACATTCAACACGTTATACTTGACAACCTTCAGTTTATGATGGGCACCTTGGGCCTCGAAAGTAACTCGACCTTTGACCGATTTCGTTTACAGGATATCATTATTGCTCAACTAAGAACCTTAGCTTCGAAAAGTGGCGCTCACGTTACCGTTGTTATCCACCCGAGAAAGGTATATAGTTTGATAAGAAAGTAAAATATGGAAGCAAGTATCGTAGCAAAGCACCCTAAAAAAGGACCCTAGCAAAATCCCTCAAACGCAAATCTTTTTTTGTTTTCTTTCTGTTTTCGAAAAGTTATCTCGGTAAAAAAGGTTTCACACCGACAAACACAGGCGTGTTATCGGGACTCTTTTTTAAGATGTATTAATCAATATGCATGTATTGCATTACGGATTACGACATTCCTTTTTCTAATCATTTTGTGTAATTTTAAAACCTGGTTTTTTTCTTTAAAAATGCCATATTAATCCCTAAACGCTCGAAGTAGGAAATATTTATAGTCAATTAATAAAATTTTATTACTTAACAATTTAAATCTTTTGTATATGCGAGTAATTAAAAATAATGTTTCTTGCTGTGATTTTTTTTTAATTTTGTAGGAAAAAGAAGGCCTAACGATTCATTCCATTTATGGAGGTGGAAAAGCCACTCAGGAAGCTGATAATGTTATTCTAATGCAAAAGAGCCAAAAGAAACAAGACAAAGACGAATGGATTAAATTTTTCTATGCAAGTTTAAATTTTAAATTTTATGTTGAAATTTGCATCGACAGAAATCAGAGCGTTTTTTTTTTCAAAAATAAAAAAATATTGTGCTTAAACATTCATCGATTCATTCTGCCGGCAAGAATCGGTAAAAAAAGTACTGGGGGATGTGTTTTTTAAAAATAATATGATGAAAAATAGGAATTTTTTAAACATAATAAAACGTAAAACACTACTATAGTTTTTACGTTTTATCATGTTTAAAAAATTCCTATTTTTCATCTTATTATTTTTAAAAAATTGTAATATTTCTTTTTGTAAAAATCTTTCATATCTTGCATGTATTGTAATTTTTCTTTTAGTAACTTTTTAATATCTGTGGTGCATATTTTATTATAATTACGTAATAATTTTTATTTTTACTTGTCTTATTATTTTGATTTTGCTTAATTTTTTTATATTTTCCTATAGTTTATATATTTTTTATAGTTTCCCTTTTAGTATGTTTATAAGTTGTAATTATTTTTATCTTTGACACTGTCGATGTTGTGCACCCGATAAGAGCACCATGGGTTCTAGGCGGGTCGGCATATCTATCTATCTATCTATTTTATACCTAAATTTATAAGTATTTTGTCATTTTAATTCATTGCTTGTATTTGCCTTTTAGAATTTCTACTATTACTACTGATGGCTGGCATAGCCAGAGTTTTTAAGTGATTTCCTCCAGGAATGCTGCTGCCTTTGCGGGTTGAAACCATAGGTCTTCTGCTTTTAGTGTGGTAGGATTTTTGATGCAGTTGAAAAGGTGGTGGACATCATGCGGTTTCTGGTGGCATTTTGGGCATTCATTTTTGATTAGTGGGTTTATTCTTGATTTGTATGAATTTAGATGATGACAAAATCCGGATCTTAGTTGTGACAGGAGTGCTCTTAGTTTTTGTTGGAAGGTGTTGTTCGCTTTTGTGTATTTCATGGGGTTTGCTTTTTAGTAGAGGATTGGGTTGGAGTTGAGATAGAGATTCTTTTACAAAATAGGTGTGAATGTTAGTCCTGATGGCTTTTTCGGTGAGATTTGGGTTGAAGAAACTTTCTGCTATGGGGCCATACTTTGATTGGAGGGTGTGTTTCATTTCTCTTGGCCTAGATTTGTTTGCTGTGATTTTGTTGGATGGGTGAGTCTGTTGCATAGTCTTGGCAAGAAATTGTGTTGCAAGAAGAGATGTGTGATTTTCAATTGGTAGTACTTTGGTTTCTTGATGAAGATGATCTAGTGAGGCCATTTTGTGGCATCCAGTTGCTATCCTGAGGGCTGAGTTTTGTGTTGATTGAAGTTTCTGGTAATGGGATTTTGAGAGGTTTGGTGACCATATTGGTGTTCCGTAGTTGAGGATGGGTCGCCCTATAGCTTTGTATGAGGCTACTATTGTTTCTTTTTGTTGTCCCCAGCTGGTCCCAGCTAGGGCTTTGAGGATGCTATTGCGTCTAGATGCCTTGTTGTTGATGGTGGTGATGTGGTTGTTGAAGGTTAGTTTTGGATCAAAAGTGACACCTAGGATTTTGGGATTTTTGTTGAGCGGTAAAAGTTGGTTTTGTATGGTCACGTTTGGGTGGTAGTTGTATTCTTGTGAAGATGGAGAGAAAAGTGTAACTGTTGATTTTTCTGTTGATAGTTTGAGGTGGTTGAGATTCAGGTATTGATTTAGAATGTTGAGGTAATTGGTGAGATTTGTTTCCATGTTGGCTATGTTGTTTCCGGTGGAGTAGACTGTGGTGTCGTCAGCATAGGAGACGATTTTGACGCCGGCAGGTGGGGGAGGTATGTCCGATATGTAGAAGTTGAAGAGGGTTGGAGAAATGACTGAGCCCTGAGGCACGCCTGTTTGTACTATCCTGGGTTTAGAGGTTGAGTCTCTGAATGAAGTTTTGTTGATTCTGCCTCTGAGATAACCACTTAGCCATCTGATTAGATAGGCTGGGAGTGTGCTGTTTGCTATCTTGTTGATTAAAATTTCTATGCTGATGGTGTCGAAGGCCTTGGTAAGGTCCAGGGCTGCTACTATTGTTCGTTTGGGTGGAGCTTTTTGGTTGAAACCGGTTGCTATATCGTTGGTAAGTTGAAGGAGAGCAGTAGCTGTTGAGTGTTTGGGTTTGAAGCCGTGCTGATCTGGATGGTGTTGTAGATGTTGGAGAAGGATCGGTTGGATTATTTTTTCAAAAACTTTTATTGCTGGGCAGAGAAGTGAGATTGGTCTGTAAGAAGTAGAGATGAGGAGATCCTTTCCGGGTTTGCCAAGTGGTATTATGATTGCAGTTTTCCAGATTGTAGGTATGCTATTTGTTTTTAGTGATAGGTTGAACAGATCAGTTAGATATTGAATGCCAAGAGGACCAAGGTTTTTAAGGTGGAAAATGGTTAGGTTGTCAGGACCAAAAGCTTTGGAGTTGTTAGATGATTTTATGGCATTTTCTACTTCTATGGTTGTGATAGTTTTGGGTTCTTGTTTGATTTTTTTAATGCTTCTGATTAATTTTCGATTTTCTTTAGGTGTTTTGAAAGGTTTGTTTGGTGAAAATTGTTTGTTGAAGCTGTTTGCTAGTAATTGTGGGTCGTTGATTAAGTTTCCATTGAAGTTTATTGCGCTATTTGGGATGGGTGTCTGTTTGTTATCCAGTGATTTTATGGTTTTCCAAAGTTTAGAGGAGTTGGTTTTATGGCTGAAAGTGTCCAGATATGAATGCCATTTTTTGGTAGCGTTGGTGCGGATTTGGATGTGGATTTTTTGGTTGAGCTCTTGTATTTGGTGTGAAAGTGGGTTGGTTTTGCGCAGATTGTCTCTTTCATTGATAAGTTTTATGGTTTCTGGAGTAAGGTTGGCTTGAAAATTGTTGTGACGACCGGCTGGTATGTTGTGTGAGGAAGCTTTGATTAATATATTTCTAAACGTTTTTTCATCTTTTTTGACTTCTGTGGGAGCTGGGATATTAAGTAATTTAGTTTCTATTTCGTTTTTGTAGTTGGTCCAATTGGCTTTATTGAGGTTGGTGAAAGTTTTTCTGGTTTTAGGTGCTATTGTCTGATTGGTTTGAAGGCTGACGATGATTGGGAGGTGATCGGAGCTCAATGTGGTAACCGTTTTCCAGTCCGAGGAGGTAAGGAGTGAGTCTGAGATGAGGGAGATATCTGGCGATGTTGGATTCCCATTTGAAGGGATGCGTGTTGGTGTGTTTGTGTTTAGAGATGCCATGTTAGAGTTGTTGATGATGTTTGCAATGTAGTCGCCTCTGGCGTCTGTGAGGCTTGAGTGCCAGAGTTCATGGTGTGCATTGATATCTCCAAGAATGATACTATCCTGATTGTTTAGAAGATTGGCTATATTTGGCTGGTAATTAGTTGTGCAGGAGCTGGACGGTGGAATGTATAGGTTGGTGATTGAGAGGTCGGTATTGTTGAAGAGAATGTGGATGCCATGCATTTCTGCATGTGGGTCGTTCTGTTGAGTGTCCAAGTTAATTTTGAAGTTGATCGAATGGTGTACAAAAAAGAGTAGACCACCTCCATTGGAATTTCTGTCTTTTCTGATAGTTGTGTAGTTGGGAATATGTGGATCTTTGGATTTTGGTGAGAGTTTTGTTTCCTGGATGGCAGCTATGTGAATGTTGTGATTTATGAAAAAGTTTGTTAGTTCTTGTAGTTTGTTGGAGATTCCATTGGCGTTAAATTGCAAAATATTTAAGGTAGAATTTTTGGAGTTTGTTTTGCAAAGTGGAGAGAGCGTGCAGTTGTTACAGGAAAAATTTTGGTTGTAATGTTTTAGGCTTTGTAGGTTGCTGCATTTTAGATGCACCCAATTGTTACATTTGGTGCATTGGACGCTGTTTCTATTAACAGTTTTATTACAGTTAGCACAAAAATATTGCATCTTGTTGGGGCCGGGGTTTGGATGAATGTCTCCGGAAAGAGTCATCAGTTTTTTCGGCAGCCATTTTGGCCGCCGATTATAGAAAAAGACTGTGCAGTATCGCATTGGCAGTCAGCAGTGGCGGAAATCGCCTGAGTTGACTGGAAAAGAGGTAGAGCTGTTGACCATTTCCATTGCTGGATCTGGGCAGTGTCGCTGCGTGGAAGCCGCTCCGTAGACACCATTACTACTGATGATGAGTGCTGTCGTACTCGAAAGCTTTAATAATGCCGTACGGAATAAAAGTTTTATCGTTTGTTTTACTTGCAGTTAAAGGTTCCAAATCCCAAAAAAAAATTCCCATTTGAAAAAAAAATATTTTTCGGGTTTGAAAAAACCGATTGGGGGGGAGAAGAGGGGAACACGACCTTAATAAGATGCTTTTTAAGAAAAAAACCTTTTTCCCACCCCCCCTCGATCCGCAGAAAAAAAAAATTTAAGAAAAAAAAAATAATAAAAAGGAGGATAAAAAACTAAAAAAAGTGTTTTTTTTTTTTTAACAAACGAAAATATTCCAAAAAAAAAAAAAAAGCAATCAAATCTATTTTCCATTTAATGAACTAATTCAATTCAATCCAATATATAACTTTTTTGGTTTTCTAACATCCCTTATACAAAAAACAAAAAAAAATTAAAATTTAAAATAAAAAAAAAAAAATATAATTCAAATTCAAAATCAGCACGGGGGCAAACCGAAACCATAACAACCCTACGCCCCCCAACACTATAAATAATAAAATTCAATCATAACAAAGTCAGAATGGACATCGGGTTCGAAATTTAAAAACTTAAAGGTTTTACAATTTGAAATTTAGAATTTGAGAAAGGGAACCCCTTCTCTTTTTTTCTTTTCTTTTTTTATTTTAAAATATTTAAATTTTTTTTTTTTGCATATTGAAATTGCACGTCAGACAACACATCGGAATAAAAAAAAATTATAATAGTGAAAGAGAAAACACTACACAAAAAAAAAATATATTTTTTTTTCTAAAGGAAAAACCAAAACCCTCTTTCTTATTCCACCCACCACTTAACTTTAAGCTGAATTTTGATTTATCGTGGGGGACCGACTATTAACTACAGATACACAAAAAAAAAAAAAAAAAAAAAAAAATTTTATTTTTATATCTCAAAAACAATTATGGTTTTTTAGAAATTTTTTTAACTGATTTAAAATTAAAAAAGATTAAAAATATAAACAAACCAGGGTTATTAATTAAATATTTTTTTGGTAAATTAAAAAAGGGGGGAAGGGAAAAAAACCACAAAATCCAGTTTTTTTTCAACCAAAAAAAAAAACAAAAAAAATAAAAAAACAGTTAGGGTGTTAAACGGTGATATAAAGGACGGGGTAAAAATTTGAGAAAATGTTATTCTGCCGATTTCAATATAATTACAAAAAGGTTTTATTTCATTTTCAAGGTTTTTATTGCTAGAATTCCTAATTTTCACCTCAAAACTTTTTTTTTAGAGACATTCTTCTTCAATCTTTTTGAAATGATAA
Source organism: Microlaimidae sp. YZB2_3 (assembly GCA_030248175.1). Taxonomy (NCBI): domain Eukaryota; kingdom Metazoa; phylum Nematoda; class Chromadorea; order Desmodorida; family Microlaimidae; species Microlaimidae sp. YZB2_3. The sequence goes on from JASAMX010022334.1 coordinate 14,326, forward strand.
TTATTCCTACGTTTCACAAATTTGAAGTGTGGTTAATTATGAGAGTTAAGATTAACGTTAAATTAGATTTGGTAAGAAGGGCTATCAACGCATTTTTTGGGTGGTCACGCCCTCTAGTCTCCAGCCCTATAGCTACGGCCATTTAAAGCTGAAGGAATTCGGGAGCGCTAGACATTAATTAAGTAATTTATGTTTATTTCACTATAAAATGTGTTAAGTAATTGTATTTAAATTTTAAGAGCTATTTTTGAACTTAAAGAGTTTTTAGTTTATAAACAAATATTTTGACAAAATAATATTTTATTTAATAAAGATAATAATACTTAGAAGTACCCATGTTGACCTTAAAAAATCCAGGGGTAGATCAAAGTCATTTGGAACCCAATATTTTCTTTTATTTTCTAAAAATAAAGGGATGTTAAGAATAAGGGCTCCTTCCCTCTTTACTCGAAGTTTAAAAAGGGATGAATTTATTTTTTTTCTTATGATTTTCGGAAATCTCACCCCTTCTTTCTAAAGTCAGATTTTGTGTTCAACCAAAAACAAAAAATTTCTTTATACTAGTTGAAGTATAGGTCGGTTTCTTACATTAAACGTAAATTTCTTGTTACTTATTTGCTTTACCTGTCTTTTTATACCTCACTTGTTGAATTTTTGTTTTTGTTATCTTTTTTTAAAATTTTAATTTGTGCTATTATGTAGTTTGTGGTGTGTAAATGGCACTTGTAAACCTGTTTTTATCAATACCACGTTTTTGTTTACATTGTTCAGTACCTCTCAGTCTGATATATCGTTATCACATCCTGTGTTTATGATAATATTCTCCTTTAAAGAAACATCTATTTTGATATTGTGATGGCCCAAAGTAGAAACGAAAATAACCAGGCACTGAAAAATTTAAAAAACATCCAAATTTATTGAAAAATATTTTCTATACAGGAATTGAGCCCGCAACCTCCAAAGTTGACTCGTCCGTGCCATCCATTACACCGTAGGTATTCCTTCCCCGTTCCACAGGGGAAGGATAATCGCCGTTTATTAACTCTTTTACTCTGAGGTTTCACAGAAAGGACGCATATACGGCGTATATGTGTCAGAGTATGAATTCGAATTGGTGACTATAATATTCAACTAAAGCTTTTATATGGAAACTCCCTATTATGCTTATAATTAAACAATAATGATTTATTGTTTGTAAATTCAGATAATCAGCCGTATTAACGAGACCGACGAGTCCTCGCCGGCGTGATCGCGCCGGCGTCGACGCCGGGCGTGTCATGAACGCTTCTTAATGGACAGACTGGCAAATTTTGTTTAAGAATGAGATGCTGGTGATATTTTTTTAAATTTACTTTAATATTTGTTTCGCGTTAGCATAGTAAATTATTGCAATTAAATTAAGCACTACTTTTGCGTTTGTTTTGTGGAAATTTGGTGTTACGAAATTTTAAAAACAACTCGCACGTCCATTAATGCCGATGTTCATGACACACCCGGCGTCGACGCCGGGCGCGATTACACCGGCGCCGGTTTCGTGAATACGACTAAATATTTTTACTGACACATAAAAATGTTTTAAATCTGCATGGCGGATGTAGTCTGTTCGCGAATTTGTATTTTCTATTTCGGTGTTTCTTCTGGAATCAAGATTTTGACTGAATGTAGCGAAGCCATGTAGCGCGTGGCAAAATTTCCACCGAGATCATTTACACTTGTTTTTCCATGTTTTTTTTCTTTTCAACGTGTTCCGAAAATATGTGTAATGTATGCGAGTTTATGTTGTAATATTGTTTACCAAATTGAGTTATTGTTGTACTTACCTGTGAAATTATATCCGGTGTCTCAATGTAAAAATAGAGCTTCAATAAATTTTTTTTTAAAAAAAACCTTCCTCGCAACGTAAAAAGGTGCACGTGCAATATACTAATTTATGGTGTTTTTAGGCGATTGTCTTTCGTATGAGTTTTATGGATTTTTAGATTAAAAAAATAACCATTTAGAGAGAAAGAGAATACGTTTCCTCAAGTTTCGTATCCAAAAATTTCAAATAATTCTTACATTCAATTCAGTTTTCCTTGCACTTCTTTACGAGTTAAGATTACACAAAAACCAGACCTGTGCTCTTCCCAGAACTGTCCTCCCCAACTTAGATACGAAAAAAATTCTTAAGAAATATGCGCCATTTTTTTTTAACCTATTTTCGCAAAATTTTGTAGGTTTATTTAAGCCATTCAGACCTAATTTTACTTAAATTTCTTTTTATTATTTTCCATACCCTTTTAAAAAATTTGCTCTTTCCTGTTTTGGAAATGCCGCTCTCCGTAAAACTCCCGAGGACAGTGCACGTACAGGTCTGATGTTCCTTCAATCTAATATCATGCTCCGTAGCTCCGGCCATTTAAAACGAAGATAAACTTGAAATACATTTAAAAACACTATTAAATCTGCATTTTTATTTGTAGCGTTTCAAAGAAAAAAATTTGAAAAAATTCAATAAAAAAAATTTGAACGTCAAGATGAAATGTACTTTTATTTTTGTTACTTTTAAGTTTTAAAAAATGGAATAAAATAAGATTACAAAATAGCGATGTTCACCGAGCTCCGGACCGGAGCTATTTTTTGTATTAATTTCATGAATAATGAGAGTGATGCCATATACTATTTTGTCAATTTTTTTTGTAAATTAAATTCTTTCAAAACTTATTTAAAACGCTAGAAATAGTTTTAAAATGCTAATAGAGTAATTTTGTATGCATTTAAAGCTTCAAATCGCTTATTTAAGGGACGGAACTCCGGAGCTCTCTCCGCTTTAGAAGGCTGGAGCTCCGGAGCATAATATCAGAGGGTAGGAACATCACTAATTACAAATTGCACGGTATTGTCCGTTTGCGTTGGAACCCCCGATGCCCGATCCACACTTGTTATGCTAGGTGCCATATTCTTGTAAGTGAAATTGTTAATGCATTGTTAACGAAATTTGCAAGCACTTTATAAAGCAAAAAACATAATCACAGCAAATTTGTATACACAATAATAATAATAATTAATTTCACCTTAAAGGTGCGGTACGGAGTTTTACGTGTAAGTTATGAGAAAAAATATTTGTCGAAATAAGCCAAAGAGATTTTTGACCCAATATGTATCATGCGTTGACATGTTTTCAGTATTAAAATTACTCAATAACTTGACATTAAAATCTACAAGAAAATCAGATGAAGATGAAGCACAAATAACAAATATTTACCGTATCGCCCTTTGAGTTTATTTTTTTACCATGTAAAATAAAAGTTTCAAAATAATTTATTATAATACAATCAACCAGTCCTGTGCAAGTACTTAGCTGTTTTATTTGCCTTTTTTATAGTTTACTTGGTGAGACGAAAAAGAAAGGTGTTTTTAGGCCGACAGGTAAAAACACCCGCTCTTCTAAAGCAGGGATTAAAGATCAAATTCAGCCACAGCCTATTTGATTTTAAAATAAGCACAGAGCTGTTTGAGACTTTACATTTAAAAACAAAAAAAACGCAGAAAAATTATAATCAGAAACAACATTGTCATAAGTTTTGAAATTAAAAGTCTATTTTGTATGTCTTCGAGAAAAATAGCTTATAAAAAGCATTGTGGCAAATAATCATATTTGGTTATACAGACCTGTGTACTGTGACCTGTGCACCCGGGGTTTTATTGGGGGGGGGGGGGGGGAATACCAAAACGGGGGGGGGGAGGGCACGGGCATAGATGAACAAAGGGCGGGGGAGGGGTGGGTAGGGTGGGTCCACCCCCTAGCCTCAAAATCTTGGCCCCCCCCAGAAAAAAATCCAGGGCCCCCTTTCCTCCCCCCAAATTTTCGAATTTTTTTACCCCTGACCTCCTCTAGATTTCAAAATCTGACCCCCCCCTCCCTTCTCGAGAAAATTTGAAGTACTTTTTTTATACAAAATTTTCTCCAAAAACGTGAATTTTTAATACAATTTCATGTTTTTACGCTATTTTTATACTTGAATATCGCTTTTTATTCAATAAAATGTAGTATACGTCCGTTGCAACAAAAACCAAAAATATGTGACAACATTACGTTGAAAACCGCTCATTTGAGAATTTTAAGTTCGCTGGTTTTTTTGTTTGCGAATTCGCGGTTATCATGTAGAACAATCTACAGCATAGATGAACAAGGGGGGTAGGGTGGGGTCCACGCTCCCCCTAGTCTTGAAATTTTGCCCCCCCCCCCAAAAAAAAATCCAGGGGGCCGCCGCCCCCTCCCTCCAAATTTTCAAATTTTTTACCCCTGAACCTCTTCTGGATTTTGAAATCTGACCCCCTCTCCCCTCTCGAGAAAATTTTAAGTACTTTTTTATACAAAATTTTATTGCAAAAAAGTGAATTTTTAACACAAATTCATGTTTTTACACCCTTTTATACCTAAATATTGCTTTTTATTTAATAAACTGTAGTATTATCTTATAAAAAACTATTATTAAATATTTAATGGTTTAAAAGTATTTTGTTTCGGAAATCGGACCCCACCTGACCCCCCTCTAGGTTTTGAAATCTTCCACCCCGGGGGCGACCCCCTCTAGAAAGCTAGGGGGGGTTCGACTCCCTTAGGAGCCCCCTCCTAGATTTTGAAATTTCATTTACCCGGGGTAAACTCCCCTAGCTTTTTGACCGTGTTCATCTATGATGTACAGTACTACATAGAAAAATTATCACGTAGATTATTTTACAAACTGTAGATTATTTCCCAGTTCGTAGTAGATTTTTTACATGATGAAAAATCTACAATATGAAATAATTTACACAGTCGGACATTTTCTACTCTTATGTATTTTTGATATGTCTGACCACAATTTTTTTAATGTTTTTACGCTAAAAATGTCAAAAATCTAAAATATAGGTTTCCAAGTTTTACAAAAATATTGGAATTACAGTTATATACACCCCTAACAAAAGCGCCAACCATTTTAGGTAGTGGGTATAATCCCCAGATTTTATTAATAGAAAAAAATACCGGTTGTTATGCGATCAGAACAAAACCTCTCCGAGTATTTCCTGAAAATTTAAGTAAATTTAAACAAGTTTCACTCTAACAGCATATCACACGGCATTTTCTTATTTTGTAAAAATAATAGAACAGTTTCGTGTTTTTAAGGAGAGGTTTTTTACCGATCATGAATAGATGATATCATAGACATAATGATTATTGATTTAGGTTTCAAATGATACTATAGGTTATGCACAAAATGCAGTATCTACTTTTCTATATAATCCACTGTCTCGTTTGCGAGAAACGGGACAGTGGAAAAATCACTGCATGAAATTTACATTTTATCGCCAGCGCATCAATTTTTTTGTACATAACATAAAATTGCATGCAAATAGTAGAGTTTCAAAAATTATATCGAGGGCGCTATGCAAGAACCTACTAAGTCCATTTTTGGCGAAATTGAGTTATGACTGTAGAACATCTTATATCTGTCTAAACTAGGACTTGTCTGAAGTTTATCAAAGTATAAAAGTTTTAGAAGCAATTTTCATAAATTTTTTATCTGGTTTAAAAAAGTAGAGAATCAGGAGAGTCAGCTGACACATCAGCTAATAAGCAGGCAACTTATTTTCTTTTTCTGGATCATTTTCATCCAGGAGTGACAGCATTTTGCATCCAGTCGATATATTTTGCCGGGAGGCCCAAGTTATGTAAATTTTCTTTCGACCAGCCGGCTAACTCAGGATGGTGAGTCAATAAGGTTCTAAAAATTTAAAGATAAATTTATAAGCCGGCGAGGATATTAAGAAATAGCGAAAAACTTTATTTTGGTTTTTAATGTGCAACTTTAATTAGGTGTCATCACTGTTACTTGTACTTCACCATTGTTCCAACCAGTAACGTACCCGGTGTCAAAACTCCTTGATAAAGGGGCTTTGCCTTTAGTCAAGGGTATCCAGAATGCCTGTCGGTTTCTAGATAACCCCGTTAGGTTACATATTCTTGTCTCTCGAATAATACCCCGCCTAAATCGGTGGTTCACACAATCACACCCCTATATAATTATAGAAAAAAATCCACAAACCTCATTGCCGTCCATTGTAGGTCCGGAGGTTGGAGCCACATCCGGTAGGTTACGTTCGTTCGTTTTTTACCACCGCAGTCGCACACACCTCCGAAGGAATACACGCACCCGTCCTAGAATCACACAATTCAGTATTTTATTTCATTATTTTATTTTATAAAAAGAAAAGTACGAAATATTTTATTAAAATTATCTATAGTCTTTATAAAATTGTTAATATGAACGCAAATAAAAAATTCAAAATTAACGCTACCCAGAATGGCTAATTTATGTGTAAATTAGCTAACACTGATAACTGAGTCAATCGATACATAAAGACATCGATATTTATCATCATGAAACCGTAATAACCTTCAGAAAAAATCCAGCACCCCTTCCCTAAATTTTGTTTTATTTTAAGAATCTACCCACTTGATTTCTCAAATGGACATCCTTATGGGTTTAGGTTCTGGTTATAATGTTTGATTTTAATTTACTCTCTTGAGCAAAATACACATGTAATTTGTTACACCTAAATAACATAATTTTAGGCCATGAACTTTGAGCTATAAAAACCACAATAAATGGTTTTAAACTAATTTTTTAAACGGAGTACCCATAACAACCCATTAGACTTAACATAAATGGCTTGAGATATTGGGCTATTAGTTTCCAAAAGGCAATTTATTAAAGGTGGTCACCCAAAATAGCTTTCCGGACCATGCTACATACATGATTAAATATTTAAAAATACAAAGCATGCCCATTTTGTATAACTCAAATTAATCTAACTTCAAACTTTTAACGATTTTTTATAAAACTATTTTGCTCTTAACTCTAAAGTATCTAAATTATTTCTTACAATATAATTAAACTAATTTACCGGTGTCACAGCTGAATGGTGAAAATAGATGGGTTGTGGCAAACTAGTTGGAAGCTTTTTCCAAGCCAATGAATCCAAATTGAAAGACCACACATCCGAAAATAGCTAAATACAATAAAAATGAACTTTAGAAACCTCTTTCCCAGCTGAAAACTTTCGAAAAACTTAGATATTATCAGACCTGTGCACTGCCCCCCCCGGGGTTAAAACGGGGGGGCACGGGGGGGCAACTTTTTTGAAACGGGGGGGGGGCAAGCAGAGGGGAAAGGGGGGAAAGCAGAGGGGAAGAAAAAAAAGAGAAAAAAAAAGAGAAAAAGAAGGGAAAAAAGAAAAATGGACAAAAAAAGCGAAAATAAGGTAAAAATAGGTCTAAAATGGCTTAAAATACATTGAAATAGGCTAAAAACTGCAAAAAATTCGCGATGATGGCGTCATCATAGGTCAAAAATGCCGTCATAATTTTAGGGTACTTTTTCATTTTTTGGCGAGGGGGGAATAAAACGGGGGGGGGGGGCAAATCTTCCAATAAAACGGGGGGCATTTCCAGACCGTGCACAGGTCTGTATTATATATAATAAAGGGGTTCAAGGGTCGCTAACCAACACAAATGAATAATTATATGGTTTGAGATCATGGGGGTAGGGTAGGGTCCACCCCCCCAAGCTTCAAAATTTTGGGGGCCCCCTTAGAAAAAAATCCAGGGGGGCCCCTCCCTCCCCCCAAATTTTCGAATTTTTTTACCCCTGACCCCCCTCTAGATTTTGAAATCAGATCCCTCATCCCCTCTCGAGAAAATTTTAAGTACTTTTTTTATACTAAATTTTCTCCCAAAAACGTGAATTTTTAACACAAATTCATGTTTTTACACCCTTTTTATACCTAAATATCGCTTTTTATTCAATAAAATGTAGTATTATCTTATAAAAAAACTATTATTAAACATTTAATGGTTTACAAGTATTTTGTTTCGGAAATTGGACCCCACCACCTGACCCCAACTAGGTTTCAAAATCTTCCACCCCGGGTAGACCCCCCTAGAAAGCTAGGGGGTTCGACCCCCCTAGAACCCCTTCCCCCTAGATTTTGAAATGTCATTTAGCCGGGGTAAACACCCCCTGGCTTTTTGACCGTGTACATCTATGTTTGAGATAAGGGACCATTACTCCTGTACAGAGAAGCCAAGTTGGCTTTTATGCTCCAAAGCCTCATTTTAAGACCAAAGAAAGCCCGAAACCTATCCTAACAGCTAACACCCTTTTTCAAGAAATGTTAAAGTGATATACCCCTTGATGTCCGTCAAAACCGCCGATAACATACGCCATTCCTCTAAACTCCACAAGGCCGTGGCATCGCCGCGGAGCTGGAAATCCATGATCGGGGTCAGGGTAAGCGGTTGTTTTCGTCCACTGCTTGCTCCGCAAACAAAACGTGTCTAACTAAATAAAATTAGTGGGTACTATTAATAATTAATTAAACATTGTAAAATGATACTGCCATTGCCAAACAAATTGTTTTTGAAAAACAGAATTTGGTAAGACTTTTGTCGAAAAACATCAGTCAATATTAAAAAGAAAAATATTTGTAGTCCGTGCACCGCACCATGGGCGTAGCCAGGATTTCGGAAAGAGGGAACCCTGAACAAAATTTAAGAAAAGAGGGTCCAAATTCTAAACGTTATAAAAGGGCTAAAAAAATTTTCCGCGCTTCGTGCGGAATATTTATTATCTTATTTATGTCACGTACTTCTTTTTTCTTAGTATTCAATATAAATAAATCTATATAACAAAGAAAAAATTTTTTTTACAATTTGATACATTAAAATTTTCGATTTCCAAAACATTAACAACTGAAAAACGAGTACATTGAATTACAGCTGAGCAATGCAAAGTGCAAGAAAATGTTTTTAAAATTACTTTTCCTAACCTTTAAAATTGTAATCTCCCACATATAACAATCTAAAGAGGGGGGTCCAGCGTGGTGGTATAATCAAGATTACAAAACAAAGTAACACGAATTTGTAAGTGGAGACTAATTAAAACATTAAAAATGGGGTAAGTCCAGCGTGATCATACAAAAATCACAAAACAAAGCAAGACAAATAAAAAAGTGGAGACTATATAATTAATCAAGCGCTGAGCGGAGCGAGGCGCGAGAAAATTTTAAAAAAATGGCCGTTCTAGACCCTTTAATTCTTATCCTTGGTGACCTAAAATGTGGGTTCCAACCCCAAATTTTTCCTTTTGGCGACCCAAAGGGGGAGGGGGGAGTCTAGACCCCTAGACCCCCCTGGCTACGACCATGCGCCGCACCTTACGGATGATTTCAATCAAACTGTATAAAATAATTTATTATGTTTTTTGTTTTCGTAAATTTTAATTTTTACCGAATAAAAACCGCGTGCTTCTTCTCTTGTTCCACCACCGAAGACCAAAACCTTATCTCCAACTAATAAAGATTCGTGTCGGTATCTTGTATCACACTCCGGACCTAAAATAAAATTTTCATACTGGTTTGTTATTATCATTAACGACATCTGGATTTGTTTTGCCAAATTTAAAATTTATATAAAATAAATTGAGTTACAATCGCTACACAATATTTTTTTGTTGAAGCAAATTAAAGCAAAATATTTCAATGAAAATTTTAGTACTAATTAATTTCAAAAATCTTAATACAAACGGTTGTTTTTATAATACAGCCAAATTTATACCGAGCGGTAGAGTCTAACGACTGCCAACGCCGACCTTAGTATGACGCTTTAATTTTAAATCAAATTATTAAGTTTTTGTGCAAGCTATTTTTTAAGCACAATAGAAAATAAACTTGTAGTGGAACGTAAATGGGTGGGCCAACCCACAGACAAGCGAAATTTGGCGCTGCGCGCCATATGTGGGCAAGAGGATGGACCGGTTGGGGATTCATCTTCGAAATTTTTACAATCCACTGATCTGAGCCTACGAGATTTTTGCCCAAAAGGGACCCTGCTCTTTTTGGCAAAATTCGAGAGCCTACAAAACCAAACATGCTTTATTGCTGGATAATAATAATAATAATAGTCTTTTTTTCGGTTTCAGTCTGTCTTTTAGAGTTTAAATCGCGGAAAAGGCATATCGCAGTTTTTGCAAAGGGTTAATCCAGAAAACATTAAGAAAGCCAAAAAACCTACAAATAGTTTTTATAAAAATAGACTGTTTTGATTTTTTTTAGTTATCCTTTAAGGTCTCTCCGGACAGTTTTCTTAAGTATGGAAAATCGCGATTTTCGGCATACGAGATCTCGTGAAATACAGTAATATTTCACTAAAAAATTTATATGAGTGTTAAAAAGGCAGAAATATCACGATTATAAAGTGAACATTTATTATATTATTGTAAGTAATTGAAATTAAAAATCAAATTGCAATGAAATTTTTTTAAAACCCTTAAAAATATTTACTGCACACTATTTATTAAAAAAAATATTTCAGATAGAAAGACACCGTTACCCTCTTTCACGTACGTAAAAATTAAATTGAATACTGTTGTATTTATGGTTTAATATACAATTTTCCGTGAAAAATGGGGGTTAATTTTTCCAAAATTACGGTGAAACTTCGATTTAATTTAATTTGGTAAAATTTAAAGTTCCAGATAGTATATTTCTATTGAAATTTATAATTTTTGAAAGGCCATAACATCTTTTGTATTTTTTAACGCATAAATAGTTGTCGTGCGTCGTGCGTTTTATCAATTTTTTTCAGAAGGGTGGTTTATAAATCGCTTTTAGAGCTCATCATCCCATGGTAGCAGTGGCATAGTCGGTTAGCGCGTCGTCAAATTTTTTGAAAGGTCCCGAGATCGATTCCCACATAAAACATATTTGGCCACAATTTTTTTTTATTTTAATAATGTTTTTTTTATATATTTTTTTACATTTTTAAAAATTTATTTAACATAAATTCAAAAAATATCGTTATTGTAATCAGGATTTGTTGTCTGCTTTTCGCCAATTAGTCAAATTTTCGTCATTTGAATATCTTAAAATATTATAATACTCTATAAGTATAATAATTCAAAAGTAAATTGTGTGTAAATAAAAATGGATAATTTTTGCTCTTTATCGCAATTGGTTTACTACTGAACGCTCTGCAATAAAAACTGTCCGGAGAGACCTTAAGGTCTCTCTGGAGTTTTATTTTTTATTAACAGCGTTCGATAGGAAATCAGTTGCAATACAGAACAAAAATTAATTTTTTACTTAGATAAAATTTATTATTTTTTTATTTATTGTAAACAGAGCATTATAATATTAATATTTCAAAATATCCCAACAACGAAAATTTAAATGGGTGTGCTAAAACTAGGAACAAACAAGTGCGGTTTAAGTGTGTAAAAATGATTTTTTTGTTTTGAATCTATTATGAATTATTGAAGAAAAAAATTATTAATATAAAATAAAATACGGTAAAAATATTTGAAAAAAAGGTTGACAGTGGGCGTCGATCCCTCGACCTCAAAGTTTTGACTGTGGGAGTGGAAAGCACGTTACCGACTGCACCACAAAGACGCCTGTGCTAATGTTCTAAACAAGATATATAATATACGCAAAACTTTTATTAAATCTAAAAAAGCATTTACAACAGATTTTAAACACGAAAGCTATTATAGCCTTTTAAAAATCATAAATTTCAATAGAAATAAACTATTTGCGGCTTTATTTTTTACCCAATTCAATTAAATCCATGTTTTGTAGTAATTTTGGGAAAATTAACCATCATTTTTTTACGAAAAATCGTATATTACGCCATATAAACAGTAAAATATTGATTAATTTATACGTACGTGAAAAAGGGTAACATTTTCTCTGCATAGGAAGTTTTTTTACCAATAACACTGCTGTCTAGTTAATATTTTTAAGAAGTTTAAACGTGGTGTGATTTTTTTGCCTTATTAACGCCCATATTAAATTTTTAGATAAATAGTCCTGTCTTTTGCGAAATCTCGTATGTCGAAAAAGTTTTTTCCATACCAAAGAAATTTGTTTGGTGACATTAAAATAATAAAGCCGATTTTTTGCTAATATGGAAGTACCTCTTAGCTCATAGGTCCAAACTGCGTCCGGATCCTTGTTTTCTTCGTAGTCCTCTGTGTCGCTCTCGTCGTTTCCGACATAGTCTCCACCGCCGTCTTGAGGCGGCAATCCTAAACCACCAGCCGATGACGAAGCGCCACTAAATCCTGCATTAGATGAATTTATTGCCGTTTGTCTGCATTTGTTTTCTAAGGTTTGTTTCCTAAAAGGGAAAAAATAAAATAATTCTTAGCAGCATGCCTCTGGAGCAATTTGTTTGTATTAATAGGAAATTTATTTTAATTTTGAAAATTTTAAGTAACACAAAGTATTTAAAACCAAGTTTTTGACATGCACCGTATAAGAATTTTTATTACGTATACAATTGAGTTTAAAAAATTTCGGGTTTTTTTTAGTTAGAAGATTTTATTGCACAAGTCACAGTTATGATAATTGCGTACAAATATGTCAAAAAAATCAATGCGATCAATAAAGTAGTAAGTAATGGTTTTCGATTCAGCATCTTTTTTTTATTTTTGTTGGTTTAAAGTCAAGCGCAATCCGATACAGCCTTTTTTCTAATCGGTCCAGATTATATTGTTGAAAACCAAACCTTATTTTGAAAACCAAAACCATTGAAAAGCAAAACCAAACCTCAAATTTCTAATATCTAAACTGAATTAAACTTAAACTATGTCTTACTTTTTTCGCATCAAACGAAGTGCGTGGACTTGCATATTGTACTCGTATCCTGTTGTTCCACCGATTATCAGAACCGTGTCTCGGTCAATACGAGTAACACTCTAAACCAATAAACACACAATTAAAAAAATTAAAAAATACAAGAATAAATAACGTAATAATTTTATACATCATAGACCAGCCAGTATTGTAATAATTTACAAGGGTAAACTTAGATTATAATTCAAAAACTTAACTATCGGCATAAACAAAACTGAATAAAGGAATTTTTCAGTAACTTTCAGATTTATAAATAACGACGGAAATACTAATGTACAAAAAGGTCTCGTACAGGATTTTGCATGTAAAAGGAGGCAGGATTACAACCGGCACCAACAATTTCTTACGAGAAACAATTTTTAACAAATATAAAATAGTAAATTATCATACAAAATGAATGTATTATATAATTAACAGAATAATAATCTATACATGAATTAATAACATCTACATCTCTTCTCATTTTTACTCTTGCATTTTATTGTTAATGTAACTATAATGGTTTTAATAGTAAAATGTGATAGAGGTATTGAGAGGAAATGTACATCTTTTTATTGGCTTTAAGAATAATTATTAAGTTTGTTCCATGAAGCACTAATTTTTGCATTATAATTTACACCTTGTATTATTTCCTTTTCTTTTTAGTAAAAAACTTTTAGGTATTTTTGGTTTCCGGTTATATTATATTCCGCCTATCATCTTCTTCTCTTTCTACAAAGTCTTCTTCGAGACCTTTCTGTACATTTAAATTTCCGTCTAAATTTTTCATAGAGTGTATGTCAATTTTTTTTCATGTTATTCACGAAATCTCTTAGTTGCGTAGGAAGTCATAATATGAATGAATGTTTGAGACATAATACAAAATCATGTAAAAACTTTATATTCGATTATTGATTATCCAGCGTCAGAGTTACTTACACTGCTAGTGGTATTTACACACTTACATTAAAACCCCTACTATGATCTCTTAATGACAACGGTCTTGGCAAAATCGACGAAATCTTGGCAAAGGTCTTGCACATTTTATTATTGGGCTTCACACCATCAAAACAAAAACAATGATAGTTCACCTGTCCGTATCCGCATATGGGTCTGCGGTGGTTCTCCTGGACGGAGTCCCTGAGGCGAGTCCAAGTCCCGGCGCGGGGGCCGTAGAGCTGGTAAGAATGGATGGCATTGCTAGCCGTGTTACCAAACGGGAGGGCCGTACCTCCGAACAGCAACAGCCGGCTGTACTCCGGATCCGGTATTACTAAAATAATTAGTTTTATTTATATTATATTATTTTTAAATAATCATCATTAAGTATATAATGTTGTATTATTTTCGCTTCGTGCGGAGTGTTTTATTCATTTAGTAATATCAAATCCTTTAATATTTTGATTAATTAATTAAATAAACACTCCAAGCAAAGTGTTGCTATTTTTTTACCTTTATAACGGTTAAAATTTTAAAACGTCTTAAAATTTTAAAAGAATTTATTTCGAACCCTTTTTTCTTAATTTCGTAACCCCTTTAATTTTAAAACCTTTTTTGCTTTTCCTAAAATTATTAAGGCGGTCTGGACCCCAGCTTCTCTCTAATCCTTCGTCTGTCTACTTCTTAAAATTCAGCTAACGTGACAGACAGGGCAACGTTGCCGCTAGTCGATTACTAAAAACATATGTGATTTAGAAAATTTTCAGTTCAAAAATATGGAAACTGATGAAAAAACTTGAACTTTAAAACAAACATGATATTAAAAAAAGCGGATCGAATGATACGGTGCTTATATCTATGAGTTGCAAGCCTTTTGTTGGATATTATTAGTTAAAGCTAAAAAAAGTAAAGTTCATCAATGAAATTATCAGTAAGGTCGATAAGACAAAACAAATGAGCCGCAAAAAACAAAAAAAAACAACACTTTTTTATTATTAAGGATAAGAAACACCGCTTAGTATATTGGACTCCACTCCTGCTCACTTATGTGAATTGCGCAAAGGTTTTATCTGTAACGGTAATAAACATTTTCTAAACAATAAATCACGCTGTCCACGTAAAAATTGAACATAATATTATTATAACAAAACAAAACATTAATCATACATGAAAAACTTGCGACCGTTTTAGGAAATTCGCCTTTGGTTTTCACTAATTGCCAACAGTCAGTTAGCAAGTTAAGTCTCCAAACTTCTCTAAACAAACATTATTTAATTAATACAAACATAATTTTATATAACAACAAATAAAAAAACTCAACCAGATCAGAGGCCCACCCACCAAGCTTGTATGGCCCATTTTTGACCCCTTACGGTGGATGCACGGAGGGTAAGGAAAAGGGTATTTTAAAATCGCTAAAAATAATGATATCTATTTTTTTAAGTGGTAAGAAAATAAATGAAAGAAAACAAGATATATGAATAAACATTGTCTCATTTCTAAATACCAAAAGCGATAAAAAACTTTTTTTGAAATTGGTAAAGGGGAGACAGTCAGAGGTAGTGGGCGTGGAAAGTACACCGAAAATAGGGATCTTCTTAGGGAATTTTTTTGGGGGGAGGAACGCGAACGGGTGGTTAACCTCTCCTACTGCCACTCGTACATTTTGGCTAAGTGAAGAACAACAATGTCTTTAAAATGCCTTCATAAGCTTCCTTATTTTCCAAACATAAGTTTTTACCACCTGATAATAGTCTTTAATCAAAAAAACACTCAAAAATGAAATAAAAAGGACATTTTGACCTTAAAGGTTATCTTGATTTTAGGGTGTTGCTTGGGAAGAGGGTATACCGCGGAAATCGATCATGCTGCCCACTTATAAAACTAGAAACAAATAATTGTATAAAAAAAAGAAATCAAAATCTTGTTCAGCTTGAATTGGTAATTGTTGTAATGCCCCCCCCCTAGGCATTTGGGGGTTAACGGGCCCCCCCCCCCCCCACTCCGGACCAATTTCCCCATCTAATGTCCATTTTTGGCCCCTCCCCCCCTTTGACCCCTTGAACCCCTGACCCCCCCCCCTAAGGCCCATTTTCGACCCCCCCCCCCCACCAGACAATCCCAAAAAATGCTTACAAAAATGGTCAAATTTCGTCAAAAAATTGTCAATTTTGGTCAAAAAAATGGTTAAAACACCCCAAGCACCCCCGGGTGCTTTTTTTCAAAAAAAAAAAACACCCCGGGGTGTGACCCCCCCTGGAGGTCAAAAACCTCCACACACCGGGGTGTGGACCCCCCCCTGAGCCGTCGAAGGTCGGTGACCTATGATGCTGCTGTAAACTTCTCGTTGTCTCACTTGTTAAAAGGTAGGTTAAAAACAATTCGATGAAACTCATCTCATAACTTACCTTAAAAGCGGTTTTTCATTGTGTACAAGTCCACCATAATCATGTAATGTTATTCCATCTAATTTGTCATTGTTACAAAAATAATATGGAGTACAACATAGGCAGACAGTCAGGTGCCGGTAATAACTTCGGTCCTGACAGCGGCGTAGTAACCCCTTGCTTCTAATAAAAAAGAAAGTAAAAAAAATTGGGGAAGAACGGAAAAAAACTCAACACCTTTTTGCTATAACAATAATATAAAATAAAATTATTAACCGCGCAAATAATCATCATGAAATAAAAGACAGTACTTTAAACGCGCTTATAACTTAAATTTTAACATGCGATGAAAAAATACGTTTCGCCCCTAAATTAATTCTAATTCTAAATCGTACGAAGGTAACCCTTACTTTAACCTAACCATAGGTGGGCAGAGGCAGAGGGTTATACATACCACCCTCCCCCCCCCCCCGCAAAAAAAATCCCGATTACTTCCAACACCCCTCCCCGCTCCCCCCGTAAAATTTTGAGGTACCCCGGACACCCCCTCCCTACTCCCTAAAATTTAGGGGTCCCAGAACTAAAAATACCAAAACTGGGGTATTTCGAGTATACCTCAAAAATTTTGGGTCACCTCTTCCCTCCAAATTTCGGGGTTCAGGTATACTCCCGCCCCCAAATCCGAGAGGCTGCCCACCATGACATCAACATATAATTGTGGATACCCTCTGAGACTGTACCCCTAGAATTTGAGATTGCCAGACACGATAAGTAAGAACTAGCTTTTGCGTTCTATTCTAGCCTAACTTAGTTTTTTTTAGCAATTCAACTAAATTCTGCGGATCTAATCAATCCAACAAAGCACTACCTTCCCGATTATTTGTAAAGCTCTGTAGACACTATTTTTAACGCAAGTAAGCGTTAATTTATTTAACGCTAAGTTAAGTAAGTATTTTTAATTTTGATCTACTAACTAAGCGTTTTTTAAAATTAAATTCATAACCGTTTAAAACCTCAAAGATCCAATTGAATTTAATTTTAAAAAAATATATGAGTTTGCTGCTGGTAAATCGTAACAGTGACAAAATTGGATTGCCGCTTTGATTGTCGGGATTGTAGCCGCCGATGCTGTAAAGGTACAGTCCGTCCGTCCATATGCGGTGACCCGAACGAGGAATGGGAGCTAAAAAAAACAAAAATAATATGATTTTATCAAAAAAGTTAAATCAGTTTATTATGCTACTTTATTCGCAAAACGGTTTGACTTGACGGTGCGACCAACAATTGTCTTGTTGTCTGGTAAATAAATACAACAAATATTAAAAGTATGAATAATATTGATTACAAATGACAACACAGTTAAGTAAAATAAAAATTTAAAAAAAAACATTCCTTATACTTTAACAATTTAAAAATGTTTAAAATGTTTAAATTTTAAAGAAATTTTATTAAATACATTTCTAAATCTATTATATAACTGTAATTGCCGGACCAGCTAAAGATTATGTAAGTACCAATAGCAAAATTCATACCTCTTTCTTGACCAACAACAAGATAATTGTTGGCATTTGATAAGACTTTTTCGGATAATGATGATGTTGACGGTTCATTGTTGTTCTCAACCATTAATTTTAATTTGAAATAATTTGGAATTATTGGTTTTACTTCTTGCACTTTAAACAAATTCTTTTTCTCTTGAAGATGATCGCCTTTAATAACACCTAGTCGCGATATTATGGCGTTAAACCATTCTGGCACATTGTTTGAAAGCATTTTCAATTGGTAACCCTACAAAAATTTTTTTCTAAAAAGTTAAAAAAGTTTTCCCTTCGTAATGTATATTATATAAAGTACAAGATTCCAGATTTATTTTCTAGTAATACACAAAGAAAACAAAACAAACAAAATGTAATTGCAACCCAGAGTTGAGTTACAAAAACACACAAGCACAGCACAAAAAATCATAAAGCTAGAGGGGACCTGGCTGATTCTGATTTACTAGAAATAAATGACTAAAAGTTTTTTTATTAAACAATGAAACTCTTTATTTGGTTATTATAACCATGAACTAATATAATATAATTCCTTGTAGAACTTTTAAATTAATACAAGTCCTATCCGTGTAACAATTATTTATTTGACTGGTTTTAAAGTACAATACACACCATAGATGAGAACGGTTGGGGAAGCTAGGGGGGTGGTTACCCTGGTTAAATCGAATTTTGAATTCTAGGAGGGGGGTCCCAGGGGGGTCCGGACCCCCCCCCTAGCTTTTTAAAGCGGGTCGACTCGGGGTGCGAAATTTTGAAATCTAAAGGGGGGTCAGGTGGGGTCTGGTGTCCAAAGCAAAACAGTTTTAAACCATAATAACTTTAATAATTGTTCTTTTTATTAGATAATACTACATTTTATTGAATAAAAAGCGATTTTCTGGTATGAAAAGGATGTAAAAGCATGACAATATGATGAAAATTCACGTTTTTGGAAAAAAAATTAGTATAAAAAAAAGTACCTAAAATTTTCTCGAGGGAGGAGGGGGGAGGGTCTGTTTTCAAATTCTAAAAGGGGGTCAGGGGTAAAAAATTCGGAAATTTGGGGGGAGGGGGCCCTAAATTTTCGTCTAGGGGGGTCCCAAAATTTCAAGGCTAGAGGGTGGACCCCACCCTGCCCCCCCCCTTTCTTTATGATACACACATGAACCATCCATAAATTATACAAGTAGTAAACTTATAAAAAATAAAATGTTATTCAAGGCCATTTTTTCAGCATATCCCTACAGCTAAAATATTATACCACAATGTCATTTGTCGAAAATTTTTTACCGAAGGTATTTTTATGCAGGAATAATCACTGGCGTGGTTCCCGGATATTTCGTCTTCTACATCTCGTCTTTCAACATCTCGTCTTCTACATCTCGTCTTCGGAAAACTCGTCTTTTAAACATCTCGTCTTCGGAAAACTCGTCTTTTAAATGCGATTTTGTAAATGCACTTTTTAAAAGACAAGTTTCTCCTATTTTTTGACTTAAACAATGCATTGCAAACTTATTTTTTACCTAACCCTAAGCAATAGCCAAAAATCAAGCAAAATTTTTATCATGATAAACTTTTATTAAATGATTTATTCAAAAAACTGAGAACTTAAGCCTAAGCAAAACCTAAAAATCAAGCAAAACTTTATCATGGTAAATTTGTATTTAATGATGCTTTATGAACTGAAGAGTAAAAACCTTATTATTTTTCCTAAGCCTAAGCAAAACCCAAAAATCAAAGATTATTTTATCATTGGGGTCGAAACTCGCATTTTTGAAAGTACGTTTACAAAATTGCATCCAAAAGATGAGTTATCCGAAGACGAGATGTTTAAAAGACGAGTTTTCCGAAGACAAGATGTAAAAGACGAGATGTTGAAAGACGAGATGTAGAAGACGAAATTTCCGGACACCGAGAAAATAGCAAACGCCAAATCACTGAAACGGGAACGATAACGATCGATCACAACACATCCATAAACAATGTCGTCCATGGGTTACGTTTGTTTCGGGGACTACTTTTAAATAGAATAACACTTTTTGCAAGGACTTCGATATAAGAAGAACTGATCACTCTTTTTTTTTCTTTTTTTTTGAAGACAGCCTGTGGTCTACTTCGTTTTGGCATAAAATGTTATTAAAACAACTTTAAAAAGTGGGACTTGTTTGTTGATTGCTATATATACTTTTAGTAGAAGCTGATTCCAAATGCTAGAATGAAAATTGGCCAAAAATAACCATTTTTTGGTTAAATCACAAATCCTAGAGGAAAAATCTTGTAAATTTACTGAAATTCTAAAAAAAAAATTTTTTTAATTGAATAAAATTTTAAATGTCACTTTGATAATATAAGTATTTTTGAGATGCTGATTACAAATGTGACATTTGCTAAAATTCTTTGTATAGGGGGTAGCAAGTGCATATTTTGGCATCATGCTCAAAAACTGTTTGAGCCACAGGCTTGAAACCAGGGGGATTTATGCGGAATTTTAAGTTCTACATTTTGGTGATAGTCCAAAAAAAAATTATGCCCTAAGGCACTGCAATGGCTGACTCCTAAAAATAAAACTTTTAACACAACCCTTCTACATAGGCGAATGATATATCATTTTAAATCTTTCCGCGTGCTGAATTAAAAAATATAAACAAATTTGCTCTAAATGGTGGGGTAACCAAAATACAGACCTCTTTGTACCCCCAAAATTAGTAAGGGGTGATTTTTTGTTTTTATTATTTAAAATTTTTTTGTTTATATTCGTTTGAAAGCTCTATGCGTGCTGATTTAAAAAATAATAATTAATTTTAGGTTAAAATTTTTTTTGTTACCCGGTTACATACCCCCAAATACCTCCTAATTTGAAAAATGGTAACTTTGTTATTTTTTTATTTTAAGTGACGTGTTTATACTCATATGAAAGCTCTCGACGCACTAATTTCAAAAGTATATAGTTTATTAGATTTTAAACCAGGTTTTAAACCATAATAACTTTAATAATTGTTCTTTTTATAGGATAATAATACCACAATTTATTGAATAAAAAGCTATTCTGGTATACAAAGGGCGTAAAACATGAAATTGTATTAAAAATTCACGTTTTTAGAAGAAAAATTAACATAAAAAAGCGCCTAAAATTTTCTCGAAGGGCAAAAGAGGGGGGTCGGATTTTATATTCTAGGGGGGGAGAGTTAGGGCTAAAAACAATGGAAAAGTTGGGGGAGAGGGCCTTCTAGATTTGAGGGAGGCACTACTTTAAGGGTAGTGGAGTGAACCCCACTCTCCCCCTTTTTTTCACCTATGGTCGCACCTAGAACGATTAAACCTAACAACACATTATGGTGGCTTAAGCTCCACAGTGGAGCTCCGATTTTCTTCCTCTGGAGATTCAGAGCTCCATTTTTTTTAAAACTAATTTTTCTTAATTTATGAAAAATAATAAAAACTGTTGCAAAACGCAAATAGACTAATTTACAACTTGAAATGTTCCTCAGAGTTCCGAGCTCTGGAGCTCCAGAGCGGAGCTCCGCTTTAGTGGAGCAGAGCTCCGCTCCAAAACAACCCCCCGAGCTCCGGAGCTCCGGAGCTCCGCCCTATTTTTGTACTAACTTCATTAATAATTAAAAAATGATGCCATAGTTTATTTTGCCTAAAATTTTTTGTGAATTAAATTTTTTTTCAAATCCTTTTGAACACGCTAGAAATAGTCTTAAAAATGCTAATAGAGTAACTTTAAACATATTTTAAACCTATATTAGCTTATAATCGCTAATCTAAGGGGCAGAGCTCCGGAGTGCCCTCCGCTTAAAATGGCCAGAGCTCTGGAGCGTGACATTGGAGGGTAGGAACATCACTATTTACAACATAACTTAGGTGAAAAAGCTTTAATTTATTTATTTAAGAAGTACACACACACAAACATTACGTCTATTTATATATAGATAGATAAAATATTTTAAAAAAATTTGCTTAAAAATCATTTAGTGTTTACAAAATAATGTATTTTTATCAAATAATACAATTTTTGAGGGTTTTTTTTTTACTTTCAACGATCTAATCTCCAATGATCTGTGGCGGATAGCGTTGAGCAGTTTAGGTTAATTAAATTAACAATGTCAATTCGTTTTCTTAAGTGGTCACTACACTCGCTTTCATTCGCGTTTTTATCATATTCAAATTTTTGTCGCCACATATGTCAGTTAAATCGTTCCATGCAGTAAAAAGGCTCCATACGGTGTAGGGGCAGTGGTAGGGTTTCGTTATTATTGTGTTTGCGCTTTTTACGTACTGATTTGTTGCCTACCACCGATTCGGAACCCTTACGTTGGCAGTCCCAGTTTAGGTTTTTATATTTTAACCTATTTTTTTATATAAAGTGATAACCCTTTGAGATGCCAACAGCTGTAGTTGGTTGCGACCAACTTAGGTAGGAGATTTATGTTAAGCGGAGTCGTTACAGTGGCTGTCTTTAACTTCTCCTTGAGTTAGGGCGACATTTTACGAAGCTTATTTTGGTGGAGTGGCCACGATTCAACGCCTCCGCTACAGGTATTAAATAAAGAACTTTGCACGTGTTCTACCAAATTAATTGGTAGTTTCTTTTATAATTAAGTTTAGTAGGTTAAATAAACCCTCGGTGGGTTGTTGTCAATAACAACCACCGCTTCGTAAAAATAAATCTTTTGTCATAAAAAATAAGTAAATTTCTTAAAAATAAAATATTAAACATAATTCAAAACCTAGCCTCAAACTAAATTAGTAAAATGATTTGTTTTTTAATTTAAATTCTAAATTGTGTTTTTATAGGGCTAAAAACATTAGCCTAAGCGTCTTCCAAAAAGCGCTTTAAAATTTAGTCTTTTTGCCAAACTCATTTAATCAAAATTGCTCAAATGCATTGTAACACATTTTCTGCTCACTTGCTCGCCGCAACGCGGTCTGTTGCGTCTGTGTAATTAGGCGTAAAATAAATATTTAGTGTAATCTTTGTGTAACCTCTTATCGCCGCAATAAATCTGTCTGCCAACGCAGCAACCGTTGAAAATTAACATAAACCAAGTGTTTAACGCTTTTAAATAAAATAAGCTTAAAAATCACATCCAAACCAAACGTTACAGATCCCACACGGCACAGAATACCACAGTGTATCTTCCAATTGCCAATCCCTCTTATTTTCCTATTACTGTATTCCCACACCACCGTGTCCCGACTTGACCCCCGGTCAAGAGGATGTGTAATGTATCTCCCTACATTCAAAAAGGCCAAATCATTTAATTTATTATGTGCAAACTTCTTTATATCGACTGAGCTAATTCAAGGAAAGTGCGGTAGAAGTTTTTATAAATAAGTACAATAAGTAAATCGTGTGTACCAGGCCACAAGACCCTCAATTACCGGCTTGACCCTTGTGAGCCCGCTACATATTGGAGCCAATAACTAAAGATTTCGGTATTTTATTACCACCGTGGTGCTCAAAATTTCTTTAGTTATCCGATTTGCTTGTCACACTTAATTCTTTTTCTTTTTTGTTTGTTTTTTTTTAAAAAAAATCGTTCATTTAAAAGCTGACTTTAAGGTAATCCTTGCATCTAGGATTATTATTGTGTATTATTATATTATATATTGCTTATCGTGTATACCCTCCATAGGTCCCTCCCAGAATTTATGTGAGGCAAGGATTACAAGCTTGTAAATTATTTCAAAAAAATAAAAATCAATTATTGATATTAAAATGACCAAACGGACACCACCACCTCATTTAAAAACCTCAACCAGAGGTCAAGGCCTCAACCCACTTAGAGGTTCGGTGGGTGATCCAAATATTGAACAGTCAGCAGGTAGGGAGGACATAAATAACCGGGTTTTAGATATTCCAGCCGATGCAGTAACTTTTGATGTACCAAGTACATCAAGAGTTAACCCAGCGGGACCGCGGGAAATGCTAAACAATACCGCTCTACAACCCACTGGTTTGAATAAGGGGGAGACTGGGTTATCCGAACGGTTGACTGACCCTCCTACTTCAGTTACTACAGATGCAAGACGCAGGACAAAAGTCTCCAAGACATCAATATCCGATAAAAAGGAAAAACAGCGCCAGCTAGCAAAAGCCAAGGAGCGCAAGGAACGGGCAAAGCGTTGCCAACTTCAATGGGATTCATCAATAAAGAACGGTCAATCCACTTGGATAACCGGTCAAAATGGGCAAACCGACTCGCCAGGAGACCTCGTAGGGATAAATATATTTAGTAACCAATTGGGTAATCTTAACCGAGAAGAAGAAGAAGGCGAGGTCTTCTCTGCAACCGGTGCGCCCCCGGAACATGAAGGGTCGTCACAGACTGTTAAAACAGTTAAAGGTCGTAAAAAGGTTCAAAAAAGTCAGTTTTCGACTACGGAATCCTCAGAGGATTCAGACAATTACCAACCTCCTTCCAGGCAGGGGGGGAAGAAGTGGGGAACTCCCAGTCCCGAGGGAAACCCCAACCAAAACCTAAGCTCAAAAACCTTGAACAACAAGTAGCAAAATTGGCACAGGTCATGGAAACCGCCATGACCCTATTTTCGAGAAATGAGCAAAGGCTCCAAAAAGTCGAGCAAACACAGCACAATGTTGCGGGGATGAATAGTGGTGCGCAGGGTTATCCGAGCGCTCCTATTCACCCCAATACATTGGCTGATTCTGTTCCTAAGTCACAAACTGAACCGCCTTTACGAACCCAAAATCAGTATTTTTTGTGCGACCAAAATTCAGCAGTGCCTCTCTTTTCACAACAAAAGAAAATTCGGTATATGAAATACGATTTCGCCAAACTCTTCTCCCCCTCCGTCAAAAAATTTAGCGGTGAAAAAAACACCATAGCTTTCGGAGCTTGGCTCAGGGAATTTCAGTCCATAATGGAATCAGGAGGAGTAGCGTGGGAAGATCAAGTCCTCTACATAGGTCATGCCCTTGAAGGACTAGCCAAACAAACTTATGATAATTTAGACGCGTATATTCGAGACGACTATAGACCTAGTCCTTGAGCAGTTGCAGGAAACTTTTGAAGACTTAATGGGTACCGTTGCTGATCAGTTGCATACCAGAGTGAGGGCAGAAAATGAGACAGTAGAGCAGTTTGCAGTTCAAATTTGTAAGCTTGTCAATGCAGCTTACCCAGCGGAAGCATACTCGCCTGTGCAGCGTGATGAAAATCGTATTTGTTACTTCTGGAACGGTTTAAAACCCAATATTAAACGTGAGCTAGGCATGGTTGATCGTCCAACTAAATATGTGCAAGCAGTTTGTAAAGCTAGTAAGGCTGAAGATTTAATCAAGGCGGACTTGAATAAAAAAACTCTTGTCGCATACTCCGCGCCAGCATCTTCTTCTCAACGTGGTGGGGGAAGTGCCTCCTACCGCGGGGGAGGAATGCTTGAGGGATATCGCGTCAAGGTGTTAGTAATGGCAATAACTCACGAAATCAAAACGGACAAAGCCGTCCTATCGATAATCAACAACAGGCATCAAATAGTGAGGTGGTTAGCAATCCTCCTGGAAACACTACCGACAGACAATGGACACAGGATGGACGTCCTATTTGTGATTATTGTAATCCTATAGGTCACACAAGTCGTAATTGCTGGTTTAAACCTGGAAATAATAGGGGTAATTATAGAAGGGATCAAAAGTCTTTTAATCGGGGAACAACTAATAACAACAATAGGTTTAATAACTGCCAGTTTAATAATTAATAATAATGGGTATAATGATGTTCGCCAACAAAATTACCAAAATTCAAATAATTATCAACAACAACATTATAACCCTCAACAAAATAATTACCAACAACAAAATTTTAATAATGCTAATAGTGGCTATGCGCCTCATGTTTTACAGCCGAACATGGGAAACGGTAGCTACCAAAACGTGCAACAGGGTCCTTCAAACGAAGTAGCGGCAGCCGCACCGCCTGGTATTACGGGGGGTCCGAGTGTTGCTGCAGCAACAGCAGGATCTAGAATTCCACCTGCGGTCTGATCAGTTGAACCAGTTTTTCTGCAGGAAGAGAACGATCGATACGGTTTTTCTCTCTACCGTTGGGAAACCCCAACTGACTCCGCCCAAAGAAGGAGTTCTGCTAAAACGCTAAATATTGATGGCCCCAGCTGCACGGTTGAACCAATCCAATTTTTCTTGTCATCATTTAGATACACTAGCTACTAACCCGTACATTTTGAATCCTTTGGAAATGACTTCAACTGCTGGAAAGAGACGCAGAGGTAGACAAGAGGATACTACGTCTGAGAGTGTCGTAGGTGGTGAGGAACAAAATGCAGTAGTTGGGGGGACAGTGGGTCAAAATACAAATTCCCACCCAACCCACCCCACCCTTACGGCGCAGGCGGATTCAGTCTTACAAAATATTTTGCAGGATAGTTCGCTATCAATCACTCCGCCCTCAGTACACACAACCGAGTCCTTAGACAATAATTTACTAAATCCGGACGACCAAATTACGCTCTTAATGGGGTCTATAATATCCCGAGTTGAAACGGAAGTGTATACTGCTAACACTTCACCAAACGATT
The DNA here is from genome assembly GCA_030248175.1 of Microlaimidae sp. YZB2_3. NCBI lineage: Eukaryota > Metazoa > Nematoda > Chromadorea > Desmodorida > Microlaimidae > Microlaimidae sp. YZB2_3. Next base: position 40,448 of record JASAMX010022334.1, read on the forward strand.
CAACCCTAACAGCAAACACTGTTGAATTGTTTGATTCTTGCTTACATTTAGACACCGAATCAAACGACCAGAACATAGAACTGGATATTAATTTTATAAATAATTTATCTGACGCTATTTTTTGCGATAGTGGGCAGTTTGTTGATGAACATTCCCGGAGCATGGACCAACCCGGATCTTTGACCTGGGGTGAAGAGATGCCCCTGGCGAATGCTTCGTCTTCCAGTGACAGCGTCTTAATCTGGGAATATGAAGTCGTTTTCACCCATCACTGCCCTATTCCCCCTCTCAAATAGAGGCCAATCCTTCTCAAGCACCAACCGTAAAATCTCAAAGCGTCAACCCAACTCCCCAGAACGCCAATAACGAACCAGAATTTAACATATATGACCTTAACCGTGAACCAAAGCGGGTTCCACAATCGACAGAAGAAATAAACATGGAATATGGACAACCGTTGCAAGAAATGCGTATAACCATACACGAACCGCATCACCCCATAAGTACTAATTATTACAATCCTGCTTGGACATCATCCGACAGCGAGCAAAGCCTCAAAAGTGGTTCATCGGCAGAACCTCATGAGTGTATATGTGGTGCAATCCACTGTATTTGGGCGCATCCCCCTCATAGAGTTTCACCCTCTAGAGAAGTCGACCAAAGCGAAGGTGAATCGTCTACTGGTGCTAGCGATTTCAAAATACCAGAGACAAATTCTATCACACGACGAGCTGCCTTTAAGTGCCATAAGCATAGATACCGTCGGTATCCCTTGGAACAGCATGAACGTGATCTAGTCACGTGGGCGTGGGACCGCGCTCGCGGTAATTCTTTAGCGCTTCGTCCCAGTAGTCCCGAACCGCTTCCTGAAGCGGAGGTTAATCAACCAAGCCGCCCGCCATTAAACGTTCATCAGCTAAGAGCCCGTCGTAAATGTGCCAAGGAAAGACGACAATTAAGGAAATTGGGTCATTCTGAAGAAGAGGTGCTGAGGTTATTACCACTTTTACCTCCGGCACCCAATCCAAGTTTACGACAGATCAATGCACCCCAATTTGAAAGCTGTCATAGCTCAACTTTTTTCCACGAGGATGGAACCCAACATCGTCAATTAGTAGGATGCAGATATTCACGTCGTTTGTTTCCTTTCGCTCCTGAAACTTGTCGTAATTGGGACGCCCCTTATTTAGTAGTTGTCTCCGTTCACATGTGTGGTGTTATTCGTCCGATTGTAATTCGCACCCCAACCCATTGGATAACTACAGGTCCTGGTATGGAAGGTCAACAAATTCCGCGTGAACAATATACCCTTCGTCAACGTTCAGAACCGCTTATGGTACCTTTTCCGCGTCGCACAGATCAAGAGTGGCGTCGTTGGGCACGTGACCCGACAGAAAATCACATATCAATTGAAGAAGAAATGCATCGCGATGAAGATCCACACTTTCACCCACCTGAACGTCGCCCATACTACCGATTACATCCAATGCGCACATATTTCCGTCAAACTCATTGTAGTCGCATTGCAGCACCTTCAGAAGATCCATACAGGGTTTACTACATGGACACAAAGAAAACTCGCGAAATACCTGGACAAAAGAGGAACAAGAAAATGCCGCGATTGAATATCCCTGGGAAAAATCCATTCAGAGCAAAACTCGTTGACAAATTGCAAAAGAAAGGATGGATCGAGAAAAGCGTGCTATGCGTAGACAAGTAAAAGCTAAACTATTACGTCAAAAAATGGAACAACAAAACAAACCCAAAGACACAACAGTTACTCATAGTACTGCAGGTAAACAAGAACCTCACGGGATGATTGAAAGCCCTCAAATTCCCTTGAATCCACATGGCAGAACGTGGATGGAGCAGGAGTGAAGGGAAACACAGTGCTTTCCTGTTTCACCCCTGAGAGCCCAGATATAATGGTTTCAGCGCAACTACCATTATCAATATAAGAATAGGAAATTATTATCGGCAGGTACAACAAGAAGCCGCTAATTTAGGAATTTGCGTGAGTAATCCGACAGCTGACCATACTCAATTCTATCAAACAAGCGATATACCTACATTGCTTAATCAAATCGCAGAAATTGTAACCTCCCATGACTCACCCAGTCATCAAAATGTACATCGTCAACATGACGAAACACCAAAACTGCAAACCAAACAAGCTAGGAAAACTTGGAAGTGTATAGTAAGTACAAAAATACCAGTAACTATCCCACAACCGTTACTAGCGTCATATTATCCAGATGCTGACCGGCCGCCTAACGCGCCAAGTTCTTGTAGGGATCTCCAAATCCCATCAGCTAGTAGGGGGACACCTTCGGACAGCAAAGGGTCGCTGCCCAAGAAACAAAAAACACATGGGGTACCTTTACGGGATCAACCCGATAAACAATTACCGCCATTTCTTGAACCGGGAGGTCCTGCATTAGCTCCAGTATCACCACACCCGTACGACCAACCACCACAAGTCCAAAATCCGCCAGTAGTCGATATTACTCAACCAGACTATGACAGCCGTGTGATCATGCCAAGAATAACTCCTTCACAATGGCGAAAACGTCCATTGTGTAAGCACTCTTTTTTCACTCTTTTGTTTCAAATACTAATTTTTAGTGTTCAAATAGTGCCGGTTGGTAGTCTGAATATCGATACTCCTAAGTGTGTTCAAATGTGGTTAGCAACCACTAGTATTATGTTACTGCTACTCATTTTTTGTGTTTACTTCACAAGACGCTACATTCATACACGTCTACAAAATACAAACATTACACACAAAGACATACCATTGACTTGCATCGCACATTCACAGCACTCAATTTTAACAGCTGGTAGATATTACAAGTGCTTGGGTACGATTGGTGCCAAAGGTCACCACTTTCGAGCATTGTTCGATACAGGAGCTTGTGTTTCTATTTGTAATGAAGACATAGCACTTATCCTATCTTCCACAGTGCAGTTTTTGCCTGTTAAAGCAGCTGTACAAACCTTATCTGGGTCTGTTCCCTTGTTAGCTGCTGGAAAAGTGCAGTTACAAATTGGAGGTATACGCCTCTATGAGACAATTTATATTCAACCTGCAAGTCCTGTTCCACTTTTGTTAGGAACGTCAGTCTTTCATCAATTGGGCCATATAACGTTTGATTTCCAGAAAGACGTTATTAGTCTTCCTAATGGTACTGACTTGTCAATGGATCCTACACTAGTATATCCGACCAATAATATCTCTATTATTGCTCTGGATACTACTATCATCCCTGCACGGCATGAAAAGTTATTATGGGCTCGTGTTAATGCTCCTTTGCCCAATCATGTCAATTTATTAATTGATTCTGCATTACCTTCTTTTCTAAAAACAGGTCTTTTAGTAGCCAGAATCATGACTAAAAATCGCAAAGGTACGGCTCTTATCCAATTGCTGAATCCTACTACTTCGCCAATTACCTTGCATAAAAATACATGCATAATGGAAGCAAACGTTATGAATTCAGAATTAATTGAGGATGTATTAATTTGTCCAGAAGATGATCGGGATCCAGATACAATCATTTTTTCTGCACAACCGCCATCGAAACATGATCATCCAACTGACTTTGACCCTGTCAAAGAAGTCAGTTTTGAAAAAAGTGAACTCACTGAAAATCAAAAAATTGACTTAGCTAAGCTAATCCGTCAAAATAGTGACGTTTTTTCGTCTGGTCCTTATGACACAGGCAGAACTTCGTTGCTACGTCATGAAGTTGACTTTGGTGATAATCCTCCAGTTCCTCAGAAACCTTATAGAGTTCCTGAAAGTCAAAAGCAAATCATCTTTGATGAAATTGAAACAATGTTAGATAAAGGAGTTATCCAAGAATCGAAAAGCCCATATGCAAGTCCTATTGTAATTGTCCAAAAAAAGGATGGAACAAATCGATTTTGCGTGGATTATAGGTATCTTAATAAGATTACAAAAAAGGATGCTTTTCCACTGCCATGAATTGATAAAGTTTTGGACGCATTACGTGGTGCTGTATACTTTTCTACTATTGATCTCCTGTCAGGATGCTGACAAGTGGAGATGAAGGAGGAAGATAAAGAAAAAACAGCCTTTATCAGCCCTACAGGAGGACTTTATGAATTTAATGTCCTTCCATTTGGACTTTGTAATGCACCTTTGACATTTCAAAGGCTCATGGAGCTGGTCTTACTGGACTTGGTTGGCAATCTTGCCTAGTCTACATTGATGACATCATTGTTTTTTCTAAAACTTTTGACAATCATCTTCAAGATCTCTCTACTGTTTTTCAGCGACTTCATGCCGCACGACTTAAGTTAAAGCCAAAAAAATGTACTTTTGGTAGTAAATCAGTTGAGTTTCTAGGACACATAGTTAGCAAAGATGGTGCAAAACCTAACCCTGAAAAGATAGCTTGCGTAAAGAATTTTCAAGTACCTCGTACACAGAAACAAGTACGCTCTTTTCACGGTTTAGCTAATTTTTATTGTCGATTCATTAAAAATTTCGCTCAAATAGCCAGTCCCCTATATACTTTAATGGGTAAAAAGAAGCGTTTCTATTGGACACCAGAATGCCAACAGTCATTCGAAGTGCTCAAAGAAAAGCTTTGTTCCACTGATATCCTTGCCTTCCCTGATTTTTCACGTCCCTTTTTATTGGCTACAGACGCCTCTAATACTGGCATTGGTGCGGTACTCTTGCAGGAGTTTAAAGAGGGTGACCGTCCTATTGCTTACGCAAGCCGTAATTTTAGTTCTGCTGAGAGGAATTACACCACCATTGAGCGCGAAGCATTAGCCATTGTATGGGCTGTGAAACACTTCAAGCCCTATCTCTGGGGTCATGCATTTACAATCACTACTGATCACACCTCTCTTAAATACATCTTCACATCGGGTAGATGTACATCAGAAAGATTAAAACGTTGGGCATATCAACTTACAGAATACAATTTAGACAAAATTGAGTATAAAACTGGGAAGAGTAATGGGAATGCTGACGCATTGTCACGGATTCCACTGCCAGATGGTGCAGAAGCAGACCCTGATCCTCTATTCCAGAACAAAGGTACACAATGTTTGTCTGATAAAGTAGCTGTATGCGTTAATGACATCAGCGCAGTACCTACTCACTCCAAAAAGAGTCCTCCAAAGTTGAGCCCACCAGTCGTTGTTGGAGTTACCAATGATAAGACAGACACAGTCCCTTTTGTTTTTTCAAACGACATTGCCGATAACAATACCCTTGAGCTAATCAATGAGCAACAATTGGATCCCCAATTCGGAGATATTTACAAATATCTAGCTGATCAGGTACTTCCTAAAGTGAGAGCTCAACAAAAGAAAGTTATTCATTGGTCTAAAAGATACTTTCTTTGGAATGGTGTTTTAATGCATTCCTTGAATCAGAAACAACGCCGTAGTCCACAATTTGTTGGTCAAATTGTGTTGCCACAAGGACAACGTCATTTAGAAGCTCTTCGTTCAGCACATGACGATATCTTGTCAGCTCATCTTGGAACTCATAAAACCTTAGCTAATCTCGTTATCCGTTTCTTCTGGCCTAAAATGAGTGATGATGTAAAAAATTACGTCAAATCTTGTGACGTTTGTCAAAAATGTAAGTCAGATAGCCAAGCGGCTCAACCGATAACATTTTTGATCGTATCGCTATGGATATTCTCGGACCACTTACACAAACCGAGAGAGGCAATAAATACATACTTGTCGTCACTGAATACTTGACACGCTACGCTATGTGTTTTGCATTGCCGGATCAAAAAGATGAAACAATTGTACGCGTTCTCTTAGAAAAGGTCATAACTGTCCATGGTTGCCCTTTGGAGACTCTTACCGACCAAGGTACGAATTTCCAGAGCCAAATATTGGCACAGATATGTGATATTACCAATACCAAAAAAATATTTAGGACTGCATATCACCCACAGACAAATGGCCTCACAGAACGTTTCAATGGTACATTAACAGCAATGCTTACCCCTTATGTCAACAAGCATAATGATGACTGGGACTTTGCGTTGCCATTTGTGACAAGTGCTTACAATCGGTCACCACAAGAATCTATTGGGGAAAGTCCTTTTTATCTGATGTTTGGACGCGACATGCGGGTACCCATTGATGCGAAGTATGAATTGTCTCGCTTGCCTTACGTTGATTATGAGGATAACTATTTTGACCACGCTCAAGTACTTATGACTCAAGCTCGTGACCTTGTAAAACAAGTGTTGCCAAAAGCACAAGAACGTCAAAAGCATAATTACGATAAAAAAGTACACTCCAAACCTGTTGTAATTGGTAGTTTAGTCCCTAAACATAATCCAGCCATTAAAGTCACTGAATGTGCCAAATTTGTTAGTCGATGGACGGGACCTTATAAGGTCTTGAAAATTGACTCAGCGAAAGGCATCGCACAAGTTACACTTCTTTCTGACGATCATCAGAAAGTTGAGTGGGTTAACTTGCAGCGTTTGAAACCATATACACCCCGAAAAACCAATCCTACACCTGAACGTCGTATACAACCAATCAGACAGTGTAAAACACAGTCCAAACAGGTAGCGTTCTGTGATCTATCACGCGTAGTTGCTAACACGCATTTTGAACCTAAGGTTGCTAGAAGCAGTAATCGTCTGTTTAATTGGAACGTATTATCTTCTTGTCCAAAAGACGATGATAGCAACGATGACTGGAAACCAGAACACAACGTCATACGCCCATATTCTACCGATTTCGAGGCTGATTGGGAAGGAAACCCAGAAAAACCCAATCACTTAAAACAGCCAAAACCAAAAGTTATGTCAAACAAAGAATGGTGTAATCGCTGTCGTCGTACATTTTTTGCTTAGCGCCATAGATCTTGGTACGAGCAAAGGAAAGAAAAAGCTCGCAGGAACCTAGAACTCCAATCTCCTAGCCCAAAAGCTAAACCTCAACAGCCAACCATCATGGATGAAGTGATGGCTGAAATGGATGAGACTGTGTAGGTTCCTTGATGTTGTCATACGTATACCTGTCTTAAGTACAAAAATATAGCACTTATATAACACACATGCATGCAAAACAAACAGACATTTAAAAACACAGAAATGGATGGTTTGTAACAACCTTATCAACTGAAGTTACTACGTGAACACTGGAAGTTGTATATATGGAATATGAGGTAACATTTATTGAGTGAGGATATTCCAGGGTCTGATCAACCCATTTCAATGGAATACAACTCAATGGGCCCTGAGAAAATGTTTTTGAATGTAAATAAAAACGGTAAAAATAAAACGTATTGTGAAAAAATAAAAATAAAAAATATCGTTCAGAGATACCATATTAAAGCGCGCATAGTAGAGTGGTTTGGCCAATCACATGAAAATGCGATATAAACGGCATAAATTGCATGTACATATTGTTTGTGAATAAATTAAATACATTACAGATTGAAATTGAAAACACATGGATCTATAAGTTGATAGGTTGTATTTTATTTAATTCTGTTGTTTTTACAGTGCTACACTACACGACAGCGTAACGTATTCGCACAACAAAATAAAACCTTTACACTACTTGCCGTACCAATAACGTTCGAAAAATCTTTAAAATAAACGGTTATTGCAAATTTTTGCAACGTCATACAGGTTAAAAGCCATTTTTGCAAATCAATTGGCTAACAGTATTACTATTTTGTAATCGGTATATAATTGTTGTAACCACTGTGTTCGTTACAATGTGTGTTAATTGTACTTTCCTTAATCCTTTTTTAAAATATTTTTAATTTTCCATTTTCATATTTGTTTAGTGTTTTTCTTTCCATTTACTTAATGCTTTCGTTATTTTCTTAGTTAGTTCTCTTTTCCTTTATATTTATGTGTGTTTGTACATACTCGTACCTAAAATAACTTTGTTACAATGTGTAAATAAATAATAAATGTGTTATTGGTACGGGTACAGTAACGGAGGTAATTGTTGAATTTTTTACTTATTGTTCTTTAATTTAGCGAATCCTTTATTCCACATGGGTCAATTACCTGCGGGTCGTCATTGCGGACAACCTCAGTGCACTCATCCGCATTGTCTTCCATTGCTCCAAGAGGAGGAGAGGCAACGTCAGCGTCGCCTACAACAGCTGCAAGAAACACGAGCTGGGGATATTCCACCACTTCGCAGGAACCTCGCCATGTTCATCGATCACTCGGGTCCCAAACCTCGGGTAGTGCTTCGCGATCCCGACGAGCAGCACCCATTGCTGGTCCCGATCACAGAGCGCACAGACCCCGACCATCCAACGCCGCGATGGCGTTGGCCAATACCATTCCCAATCCTGTAGCATCTGCGGAAGAGTCCACCCAGGCGGAGGCCAGGACCTCTCAGGTCTCTGCGAGCACAGAGAGTTTCTCCCAGTACCCTCCACCGAGTCGCGCTCAGATGATCCAACGGATCGCGACAGATCAACCGGCAGAGGAAGAGATTGAAACTGGACCCTTACACAGCGACGATAATGACAGTGAAGAAGGGTCTCCACAATATATGGACGAACAATAAAAATTCTCTTCCCTCTGTCATCTACAAACTCATTACTAGCTGTCTACAAACATTTTTTTTTTTAAGAAAAAATATTAATTCAAGTGATACAGACTTTATAATTTGGCTCAAGCTACAAGCCAATGATACCTCTGATGCTTTCCGATGATACTCTTTACTAATTACGCGTATTTTTCAATTGTCATACTTGTATTTTTGTGCCTTACTACCGCATTGTGATACCGTATATTGTGTTACTTCTACTAGTTTGTGTTTTTGTAATTGTTACTTGTATTTGTTTTGTGTATGTATATGTACTAGTTTTTGTGTGTTTATTTAGTCAAAGAGGCAAGAAATTTACTAAAGGTGTTCAGCCGCTAACTGCTAACACCACGTTATTACATTAAAAAAAGGGTTTTTTCTTCGTAGGTAAGGTGCTCCGCTAGAAACTGCACAACTTGCCACAGTCCGTTTGCTCGCCTTAGCTGGGGACAGACGGACTGGTGGTGGAGGTGTGGCGGATAGCGTTGAGCAGTTTAGGTTAATTAAATTAACAATGTCAATTCGTTTCTTAAGTGGTCACTACACTCGCTTTCATTCGCGTTTTTATCATATTCAAATTTTTGTCGCCACATATGTCAGTTAAATCGTTCCATGCAGTAAAAAGGCTCCATACAATGTAGGGAGTGGTAGGGTTTCGTTATTATTGTGTTTACGCTTTTTACATACTGAGTTGTTGCCTACCACCGATTCGGAACCCTTACGTTGGCAGTCCCAGTTTAGGTTTTTATATTCTAACCTATTTTTTTATATAAAGTGATAACCCTTTGAGATGCCAACAGTTGTAGTTGGTTGCGACCAACTTAGGTAGGAGATTTATGTTAAGCCGAGTTGTTACAGTGGCTGTCTGTAACTTCTCCTTGAGTTAGGGCGACATTTTACGAAGCTTATTTTGGTGGAGTGGCCACGATTCAACGCCTCCGGTACAGGTATTAAATAAAGAACTTTGCACGTGTTCTACCAACTTAATTGGTAGTTTCTTTTATAATTAAGTTTAGTAGGTTAAATAAACCCTTGGTGGATTGTTGTCAATAACAACCACCGCTTTGTAAAAATAAATCTTTTGTCATAAAAAATAAGTAAATTTCTTAAAAATAAAATATTAAACATAATTCAAAACCTAGCCTCTAACTAAATTAGTAAAATGATTTTGTTTTTTAATTTAAATTCTAAATTGTGTTTTTATACAGCTAAAAACATTAGCCTTAGCGTCTTCCAAAAAGCGCTTTAAAATTTAGTCTTTTTGCCAAACTCATTTAATCAAAATTGCTCAAATGCATTGTAACACATTTTCTGCTCACTTGCTTGCCGCAACGCGGTCTGTTGTGTCTGTGTAATTAGGCGTAAAATAAATATTTAGTGTAATCTTTGTGTAACCTCTTATCGCCGCAATAAATCTGTCTGCCAACGCAGCAACCGTTCACAATTTACATAAACCAAGTGTTTAACGCTTTTAAATAAAATAAGCTTAAAAATCACATCCAAACCAAACGTTACAGATCCCACACGGCACAGAATACCACAGTGTATCTTCCAATTGCCAATCCCTCTTATTTTCCTATTACAGTATTCCCACACCACCATGTCCCGACTTGACCCCCCCGGTCAAGAGGGTGTGTCCTGTATCTCCCTACATTCAAAAAGGCCAAATCATTTAACTTATTACGTGCAAACTTCTTTATATCGACTGAGCTAATTCAAAGAAAGTGCGGTAGAAGTTTTTATAAATAAGTATGATAAGTAAATCGTGTGTACCGGGCCACAAGACCCTCAATTACTGGCTTGACCCTTGTACACTACAGATCTATTGTCTGACAGATCTAAGTTCCAGCAATCTAGTGTTCGATGATCTAATCTCCAATGATCTATTGTCGAGGATCTAATTTCCGTGAACCAAATTGTACATGCAAACTGTAAATTCCACCAACACCGACCAAAATATACCATAATTTTTAGTATTATGCAAGTTTTAGTCTAAGCCTAAGCCTAAGCCTAACCTGCACATCAATATATAATTTGCGTAAATTTGAGGGGGGGTGGGGGGGGGGGGAATAAGTTTGCCTGTAGAGCCCCCCTTTATGCGAAACGGGAAGGACACCCACCCCCCCCCCGCCACCCACCAATTCTCCGCATTTTTTTTTTAGGTTTCACTCAGGCTCAAAAAAATCGAAGGGGGGGCGGGGGGGTGGGGGGGGGCTAACAGGAGTTTACTCCGCAGCTAACTCCACAGTGGAGTAAAAAAATCTACTCCGCTCCACAGACTTGTGGACTTCTTAGGTATGGACAGCACACAGTATTTAAATTTAAACTGTTAAAGTCCAATTTTAGCATTGATTAAGTCAGCATTCGTTGCGTTGCTTTTACACTATGCACATTTTAGTTCATGACTAAAGTCAATATTCGTTTTCACTGCTTTTACACTGTGCACATTGAAAGTAGCTTACTTGTTTCCACACTGTGCACATATTACATTTCAAGCGTTTGTATAGTATACATATTTCAGTTATTAATTTATATCATATTTATTTCGCAAATTTTACATTGTGCACATATTATATTTAAGCCGTTTTTATACTGTACACATTTCGGTTATTAATTTATACCATATTTAATATCATGCACAATTATGATGAATTGTTTCAGTTTAAGACATTTCGTTTAGTTGCTTTTATATTGTGCACATTGTAGCTTACTTCTTTCTTTCATTGCGCACATATTACAGTTAAAGTGTTTTAATACTATACACATTTCAGTTATCAATTTATAAAGTATTTACTGCGCATTGTGCACATTTTACACGGTGCACATTTACGTCGTTTTTATACTATGCACATTTAAGTTATAAACTTATATTATATTTAATATCATGCACATCTATTTAGCATCGTTTCAGTTAATGATATTTCGTTAAGCTGCTTTTATATTGGGCACATTGTAGGTATAGTATTGTAGGTATGGTATTGTAGGTGTAGTAAATACTTTATAAATTGATAACTGAAATGTGTATAGTATTAAAACACTTTAACTGTAATATGTGCGCAATGAAAGAAAGAAGTAAGCTACAATGTGCACAATATAAAAGCAACTAAACGAAATGTCTTAAACTGAAACAATTCATCATAATTGTGCATGATATTAAATATGGTATAAATTAATAACCGAAATGTGTACAGTATAAAAACGGCTTAAATATAATATGTGCACAATGTAAAATTTGCGAAATAAATATGATATAAATTAATAACTGAAATATGTATACTATACAAACGCTTGAAATGTAATATGTGCACAGTGTGGAAACAAGTAAGTTACTTTCAATGTGCACAGTGTAAAAGCAGTGAAAACGAATAATGACTTTAGTCATGAACTAAAATGTGCATAGTGTAAAATCAACGCAACGAATGCTCACTTAATCAATGCTAACTTAGCTAGCTTTGGACTTTAATAGTTTAAATTTAAATACTGTGTGCTGTCCATACTTAAGAAGTCCACAAGTCTGTGGAGCGGAGTAGATTTTTTCACTCTGCTGCGGAGTTAGCTGCGGAGTAAACTCCTGTAGCCGCACTCATAAAGCGCGATTAACCAAGGATTAACCAACGATTGTTGATTGGCTTTTGCATTGGCTCACATAAAAAGAAAAAAAAGACACAAAAAAATAAAAAAGAGAAAAAATATTATATAAAAAAAGGACCCAATGCAAAATGAAATAAATATACTTTTTTCACATAATATGAGATAAATTGATAAAAGACTCAATTCCTTTAAATAATGATTAATAATGTACAATAAACTTATAACATAATCAAACATACAAGAGGAATTAAATTTTTAACAAAAAAAATAATAATGCGACCCAAAGCAAAAATGAAAAAAAATTCTTTTTTTAATATTATTATTTTTTTATAAAAAAAAAAAAAAAAAATAAAATATATAAAAAATTTTTAAAATAAAAAAAAAAAAATAAGACAATAGATAAAAAAAAAATACTTCACCCCACTTACTTTTCTCTTTTCTTTAATAACAAAACCCTTAATAAAATAAACAAAACCTCTCTTACGAGAGGAAAAAAAACCTTGTAAAAAAAAAAACAACCTCTACAGAAAAATAAAAAAAAATCGCCCGGGAAGGGAACCTAACCTTTTCCCTACCAATCCCCTCCCCTAACCCAAACGCCAAAGCGAAAAGCAAAACAAAAAAAAAAAAAAAAACTAACAAAAAAAACATTTTTTTTTAAAAAAAACCTACCAACCACCTTTTTACTAAGTCTGATTTATTTGTACATGACTTTTCGCAAACAAAATTAAGAGAGTAGTTAAAACAGTATGTATATTTTTAAAGTCATAAAACATGAAAAAAGTCCAAAAACCGCGTTTAAAGTCAGTTTTTATCAGCTTTTTAATCCAATTCTCTCCTTGTCTATGAAAAAAGACGTCCATACTTAATCTTTGGTTAATCCTTGGTTAATCACGCTTTATGAGTGCGGCTACTGTTAGCCGGACGATGTCGGTGTACTTTCCAGTTTGCCCTGTTTTAAGGGCACACACTAACTTCCACCTACTCCGACTCCAACTCCGCCTTAAATTTCTGCAAATTATATATTGATGTGCAGGTTAGATGGAATAAACAGAAAATCAAACAAAATAAACAATTTAAATGCTTTTTGAATCAATTTAGCTCTTTCGACATATAATTTTTTTAAAACTAAAAGTTTTTACCTGCATTTGACTATAAAAACATTTAATTAAGGGTTGATTAAGTTTAAAAACCATAAAATTAGTAAATTTAGAATGGAATATAATTAATTAATCTTTAATCTTGAGACATTGATAAACTTCCAATTATTATTATAGTGCAAGAACATGGTTTGAATTTTTGTTTTGATTTATTTGATTAAAAATTTTTTATTTGAATTTAGGGTATGGTAAGGGTTAACATTAACAGTTTTTGGCTTTTTAAATTAAAACATTTGTTATAATAAATATTAAAAATGTTTTATTTTAGATAATTTTACAGAAAAATATTCAAGTCACAGAAAACTTTATTTTTCCTAAGCCTAAGCAAAACCTGCAGATTAAAATAAAAGTCTAAAAAAACTTCAAAGCTATTGAAATGCAAAATAATTTACTACCTAAAGAAAAAAAATATTTATTTCAGAACATATTATGCCGAAAATATTATTTACGGACACCAAAAGGTTTATAAAAATATTCTTGAAAGGTATTAAAAACTTTTACAACTCAAAAGCTGACTAATTTTTATGATGTTATGGCAACTAAAACTGCGTAAATGAATCAGCAGTGACAAAATTTGCATAATGTTAAAAGCTACGCTAAGTTAGGGTATATTTTGGACGGAGTCGGAGTTGGTGGAACTTAGTGTTTGCCGTTTTAAAAGGCAAACACTAAACTCCACCGACTCCGACTCCAACTCCGCTTTAAATTTCTGCAAATTTTATAATGATGTGCAGATTAGGCGGAATCAACACAAATTCGAGCAAAATAAACAAATTTGAATGTTTTTTTAGTAAAGTTAACTTTTTTCAGGTGTAAATTTTTAGAAATTGACAATTTTTAACTGAATTATACTATAAAAAGCATTAAATTAAGTTTAAAACCATAAAATTAATAATTAATAATTTTACTGGTTTTCGGGGTTCCATGATTTAATAAATATATATGTTTTTTACGGGATTTAACCCCAATAAATGAATTGTAAGCCAAGAAGCCAAAAGATCTTTATTTCAACGTTTCGAAGCAACAGCATGTTTTTTTTATCAAGGCTCTAAAACATAAGCAAATTATAACAATTAAAATTTTAAAATTATACAAGTCAATAAAACAGTTATAGTAAAGTTAAAACATAATGAGATAAAAAATCTATATTACGATAAAACATATGGTAAATCAACCAAGAGTCTTTTTGCACGTGAAAAAAGGGATAATTATGATAAAAACAGGTGCTGACAATCCTTAAGAACGTACTATGTTTGTAAGTTTTGTACTTCGTTCAGTTACGTATTGCTGCTGTGGATTTTTTTTATGGAGTGGATGTTGGTTGGGGTTGGGGTATCCCCCTGATCATAGGTGGGCAGCCTCTTGGATTTTGGGGGGGGGGGGGTCCGACAAGACCCAAATTTTAGGGGGGGCGGTGTACCCAATATTTCCGTGCTGCCTTAAAATGGGCTTAAAACGCGTAAAAAACGTAAAACAAGCTTATAAATGCTTTAAAACTGTGTAAAATTAAAATAAAACCTTAGTGCAGACCTGTGCACTGCCCCCCGGGGTTTAAACGGGGGGGCAATTCCAAAACGGGGGGGCACAGGGGGCAACTTTTTTGAAACGGGGGGGGCAAGCAGGGAGAAAAAAAAAGAGAGGAAAAGGAGTAAAAGAGAAAAAAAAGCAAAATAAGGTAAAAATAGGTCTAAAATAGCTTAAAATACATTGAAATAGGCTAAAAACTGCAAAAAATTCGCAATGATGGCGTCATCATAGGTCAAAAATGGCGTCATAATTTTAGGGTACTTTTTCATTTTTTGGCGGGGGGGGGGCAATAAAACGAGGGGGGCAAATCCTCCAATAAAACGGAGAGGGGGGGCATTTCCAGACCGTGCACAGGTCTGTATATATATATATATATATATATATATATATATATATATATATATCAGGGCCGTAGCCAGGATTTCAATTGAGGGTAGATTTTCTGGAAGGTGCTTTATACGTGCCCACAAGGGGGGTCCGGGGAGCAGAATGCCTCCCGGGGTGAGAAATTTTTTAATTTTAAGCTCTTAAAAGGCACCAGAAAACCTAAATTTAAGTACATAATTCCTATTTATTTTCTTTTTTTTTAATAAATACACAAAATAAAAATATAATAAAATAGTTTTAGGCATTTTATCACCATTTTAATTAAAAAAGAACAAACGTTTTCTAACAATAAAAAATCTTTATTTAATTTTAGTTAAGATTTTATGTTATTAATATCCAAAGTTTGCTCTTCCAAAAAATCCTAAGAAAACCGCTGTTTTATACTAAAAAAGTGGTTGAATCGTGATTTCCTGCTCTTTTATGCAAATATTTTTATACAAAATAAAAAATACTATAGGTATTTTTGAACTCATTGCACTAATGTTTTGAATTATGAATAATTCCATTTTTGTAAATAAGATCATTCATGAACCTAAATTACTCTTAATAATGCATTTTAGATAGCTTTAATACATTGCAGAGTGATTTGGATAAAAAAAATTTTTTTCTATTTTTTTTTAAAAAACACAGGGGGATCCTTGCAAAAAATTTTGCCTTCCCAGAATTCAAGGGGGGATTAATCCCCCAATCCCCCCTGGCTACGGCCCTGTCTATATATATATATATATATATATATATATATATATATATACCTATTTTATACTTTAAATTAATGTAATAAGTTTTAAATTATTAATTTTGTAGAAAATCCAAGAGGAGTGACGCCTTGTTGCAAGCGACTCTGTGTCTTGTCGTCCTAATCGTCAACAGGGGAACAGTTTAAGTGCCTTATGTATTATAAATTCGCCTTTTACATCCGCTGCGACCGCAACCATCGGGTTTTACCTCCATTGGCCATTCAAACTCGCGTGCTCGCACCGCTGTAGGAGGACTCGCCCTATCTCGTGATAAGCAAGCTGGCGGAGGCGGTTGATGGGCTTGTTATGATAGCTGATAAGAGCATTTGATAGCCGCGAAGAGGATTTCTTACCTCCTTGCTATCCTCCTGTCGACGCAAAGATTAAGGGAGAGCCAGAAGAAAGACAATTAGCAGCTCTTATTGCTTTCGTCGGCTTGGTGGAAGAGAATATATATACAAATGTAAGTAAATTATATAATAATTATTATATAATCATAGATAGACGAACAAGGGGGGTTAGGGTGGGGTCCACCCCCTCCTAGCCTCAAAATTTTGCCCCCTCCTCCCTAGAACAAAATCCAGGGCCACCCCCTCCCCCACTTTTTTAAAGGTTTTATCCCTGACCTCTCTCTAGATTTTGAAATCTGACCCCCTCCTTCTTCCCCTCTCGAGAAAATTTTAAGTACTTTTTTTATACTAAATTTTCTTCCAAAACCGTAAATTTTTAACACAAATTCATGTTTTTACACCCTTTTTAAACCAGAATATCGTTTTTTATTCAATAAAACGTAGTATTATCTTATAAAAAAACTATTATCAAAACTTAATGGTTTGAAAGTATTTTGCTTCAGACATTGAACTCCACCTGCCTGACCCCCCTCTATTTTGAAACCTATTATAAGTTTCAAAATCTTCCACCCCGGGTCGACCCCCCTCGTAGAAAGCTAGGGGGTTCGACCCCCCCCCCCCTAGGACCCCTCCTAGATTTTGAAATGTCATTTACTCGGGGCAAACAAACACTCCCTAGCTCTGACCGTGTTCATCTATGTATATAATATTATAAAAAAGGTTAATTTGGTTGATGTGTTTTGGTGTATTTTAACATGGCAAATGAAAGGGGTGGCGGGGCAGCTGCCTCTCAACAATATCCGACAAAACCGCGAAGCAACAAAATTTTAGTTTTTTTGACTTCTTTTGTTTATTATTTACTACATGCACGCACCAGTAAAGTTTTTTTAAGAATTTTTAAGAACTAATGTTTAGGAAAAATTTTTTCTTTCCCGAAATTATAAAAACAGATCTCCCTTCCCTGAGGAAAAATCCTGCTTTTCCTTTTGCCCGAGCACACCACTGAATCCAGGCACCTGGCACCTGCCTACTTCTCTTTAAAGTTTCATAAAAATTGGTTTATTATTAGTGGGTTATTTTATGTGGTATGGTAAGATAACTATCAGATCTTGTAGTACTGCGAGGTTTGTGTGGCGTTGGTGTAACATGTTGGATTTTATTTTTTTATGTAAAGTAAAAAAGTAAGTAAAATATATCAATTGCATTACTGCTTTACGTTAAAATTTTTTGTGATAAATATAGCTGTTCTTTAAAAGTAATAAATGTTTTCTGTTTTTTTAGTCTAATAAATTAGAGACTCCGCGGTCTGTATAATTGATGAGAGGCTATTGTTTTTGAAACAAACAAAAAATATAAAGGCAACAGACCCGACAAAGCTGTGTTGAACGTGAAGAGACAAGCAGGTGTCTTGCCCGAGTGTGGGAAGACAAGACTAAATAAAATTTACATTATGTTTTTTTTTTCATTTGGTTAAAAACTTTTAAAATTTTTTAAACCACCTTTTTTAATAATGAATGAGTAAAAATCAAAAATAAATGTTTATAGATATTTTAATAGATAAAGGGGGAGTCTACCCCCGGGTAGAGGGCCAACATTTTTTTTTGGGGGGGGGGGGGGGTTCTGGACCCCCATGGCTTTTTAGGGGGGATCGACCCCGGGTGCGAGATTTAAAAATTAGGGGGGAATCAGGGGGGTCCAATTTTTTAACAAAATTTTTTTAACTCAATAATTTAAGTGTTTTTAGGTCTAATACTGAATTTTATGTACTAAAACAGCCTATTTAGACCTAAAAAGTGTATTTAAACACTGTTTTAAACTAAAAAACCGTGTTTTTGACACTAAATAGAAAAAATATACTTCCAAATTGGTCGGGAGGAGGGAGGAGGGGGGTCAGCCTCGTTAGAGGGTGGCTCAGGCCGGACCGCTCTCGAGCTTTGGGGGGGGGCTGAATATTTTCTAGGGTAGGGTTTCAAAATTTTAGGGGGGGTGGACCGGACCCTTCTGTCCCATCCCCAAAAACACCTATGGTGATGTGCTCAGATGTCATTTTTGACATCCGCGATATGGGGGGTTATACCCCCCAAAAATCCCGATTACTGCCGACACCCCCTTAACATTTGGGGGGTCTTAGTACTAAAACGCTAAAAATGGGGTATTTGAGGTATACCCCAAAAAATTTTTCGGGACACCCCCCCCCCAAATTTCGGGGGTCGGGTATACCGTATACCCCCTCCCAAAATCCGGGATGCTGCCCACCTATGGTTGGGAGGTGTTGTATTGTAACCCTTTCACAGATGAAAATTGGGATAGGGTGGGGTTTACCCCCTTTAGCTTTAAAATTTTAATTTTGAGCCCTCCAAAAAAATTTTGGGGGTGGGCAATTCCAAAACAGGAGGGCATAGGGGAAACTTTTTTTAATCGGGGGGGGGGGCAATAAAACCGGGGGGGCAAAGAAGAGAGAAAGATTCAAAAGGAGAAAAAGAAGAGAAAAAAAAATAAAAAGAAGAGAAAAAAAAATAAAAGGAACAAAAAAGGCGAAATTTAAGTAAAAAAGGTCTAAAATTGTTTAAAAGCATTGAAATAAGCTAAAAACTGCAAAAACTGGCAATGATAGCGTTATAATAGCTTAAAAATGGCGCCATAATTTTTGGGTATTTTTTCCTTTTTTTTTGGGGGGGGGCAAAAACAGGGAGGAGCACAGCCACTAATATTCCGGAGGGGACATTGCATTTCCAAACCGTTGGTCTTTGGTCATTTTTGGGTATTTTTTCCTTTTTTTGGGGGGGGGGGGCAAAAACAGGGAGGAGCACAGCCACTAATATTCCGGAGGGGACATTGCATTTCCAAACCGTTGGTCTTTGGTCATTGGTCTGGTATATATATCAGGGACGTAGCCAGGGGGGGGGGCGGGGGGGGGGGCCGCCCCCCCCCCCCCGAAACGGTCTGACAGGAGGAAAAATAAGGATAGTGGTTGGGCGTGGGGGGGGCGGCCCGCCCCCCCCCCCCCGAAATGGTCGCCAGATAGTAAAATTTGGGGGTTTTCAGATGCTAAAAATTCAAAATTTTCTAGCGCCTCGCTAATCGCTCGGCGCCAAACTTTAAAATAATTTTAGTACCCCAATGGACCCCCAAAAACCAAAAATTTGTTCCGCTTCGCTTCGCTCAGCGGTCACTTTCTATAGTATACATACATATATATCTCGTTATTTATGTTGCCTGATGCTAATGTTATATTAAAGTTAGTACAATAATTTTTATAAGTAATAAGTACTACAGAGAAAGCAAAACAAACAATCATATTGGTTGATTTATGTACCTCCCCCCTCCTAAATTTTTCTGCCGCCTATAGCATTGGCTCGGATTTTTTTCATATAGGTAGGTACCCTAGAAAACATGGAGCCGAGATGCTGCTCATGTGCTTTGGTTTACAATTTGGGTTTAGCCAAGGGGTCTGAAACTAACGTCTCTAAATTCCTTTTTTGTAAAATCCAGGCTCTGTGAATGTGTGCTTATGTAATTTTTAACGAAGAAAACATGTTTTTACCGCTAAAAACATTAGATAATAGGTTATTAGGCCAAAAACAGTGTATTATACAGCTTTATCTACGTTTATCCCTGCTTTTTTAACGTTTTCAAAAATTAAAGGGGGCTCCCCCCCCCCCCCCCCCCCCAAAATTTGGGGGGGGGGGGGGGGCGGAGCCCCCCCCCCCCCGAAATTTTTTTTTGTACTAAAATCCGCCCCCCCCCCCCAAAAATGAAACTCTGGCTACGTCCCTGATATATATATATATATATATATATATATATATATATATATAACCGGGGGGGCAAGGAAGGGAGAAAGATTCAAAAGGAGAGAAAAAAATAAAAGGAACAAAAAGGGCAAAATTTAAGTAAAAATATGTCTAAAATGGCTTAAAAGCATTGAAATAGGCTAAACTGGCGATGATGACATAATAATAGCTTAAGAATGGCGCCATAAGTTTTGGGTACTTTTTCAGTTTTGGGCGGGGGGGGGGGGGCGAAAAAACAGGGGGGGGTACAGCCACTATATATATATATATATATATATATATATATATATATATATCTATATATATATATAGATATATATATATATATTAACTAGCTAGAGTATTTTTATACGAGACTTTCTTCCAAAAACGTAAATTTTTAGAAAAATTCGTGTTTTTACACAGTTTTATGGTTAAATAGCGCATTTTATTCAATAAAATGTAGTATTATCCTATGATTTATTTCGCCTTCTGAGTTGGCTAACCCCCGAATTTTGGGGGTCTGGTATACCCCCCCCCCCCCCGAAATCCAGGAGGCTGCCCACGCCCACCTATGACACCAACCAACTATATAACTTGTGCTTGTCTTGCGATTGTCCTTTTCTCATAATTTTTTTTAGACGTGAACCCCTAAAATTGAGAGCAGGTTACCCAAAAATAATTGGTCCATAATGTTTTTAGCGTTTTAAAATTAAAAGTAGGTAATAATTATATTGCCATAGCAAATTCAAAATGTTAATTGACAAGCCTCCGAAAAGTGATTAATTGTTTAAACTGGTTAAAAAAGATCTAGAAAAACCCCTGGCGTGTGTAATTGTGTTAATTAATAACATCACTGTCAAATCCAAACCTTTGAGTTTTTACTACCTATATAAAAGATAAAATATAAAAGTGTTAAATAAAAAGGCGCGTATATATATACTGTACCGTAAAGTGGGACTTATTTGCGAAGGCTTAGCGGTTTTTTTTAATTAAGCGTTTAATAAAAAAAATTGTAAAATTCTTTATAAAATCTGTGGAGTTTTCTAAGGCACACAGAACCTAAAAGGTTCTTAAACTTTTATAATTTTTTTAAAATTTCTGACCTGTGCACTGCCCCCCCCCCTCGGGGTTTTTTTTTTTGGGGGGGGTGGGCAATATCAAAATGAAGGGGCACGGGGGGCTACTTTTTTGAAAGGGGGGGCAATAAAACGGGGGCTGAAGCAGGGAAGAAAGAAAAAAAAGGGGAAAAAGAAAGAGAAAAAAAGAAAAGAAAAAGAAAAAAGGGACAGAAAAGCGAAAATAACGTAAAATAAAAAAAAACATAGGTGGGTAGCCTCCTGGATTTTGGGCGGGGGGTATATCCGACCACCGAAGTTCAGGGGGTTGGTGTCCCAAACATTTTTTTCGGGGTATACCTCAAATACCCCATTTTTTGCGTTTTTAGTACTGGAACCCCCCAAATTTTTGGGGGGTTTCTTGTATTAAAAAAAGAACAATATGATCATAGATGAACAAGGGGGGGTAGGGAGGGGTCCACCACCCCACCCCTAGCCTCGAAATTTTGGGGGCCCCCTAGAAAAAAATCCAGGGCCCCCCTCCCCCCAAATTTTCAAATTTTTCACCCCTGACCCCCCCTCTAGATTTTGAAATCTAACCTCCCACCCTTCCCCTATCGAGAAAATTTTAAGTACTTTATACTAAATTTTATTGCAAAAACGGGCATTTTTAACACAAATTCATGTTTTTACACCCTTTTTATACCTAAATATTGTTTTTTATTTAATAAAATGTAGTATTATCTTATAAAAAAAACTATTATTAAATATTTAATGGTTTAAAAGTATTTTGTTTCAGTAATCGGACCCCACCTGTTCCCCCTCTAGGTTTTAAAATCTTCCACCCCGGGTTGACCCCCCCCCTAAAAAGCAAGGGGGGTGTTCGGTTCGACCACCCTAGGACCCCCCTCCTAGATTTTGAAATTTCATTTACCCGGTGTAAACACCACCCTAGCTTTTTGACCGTGTTCATCTATGAATATAATATAATATAATGTGTTGAAGTGGTCTTTAATTGTTTTGTTTCATTGTTCTGTATTTGTTTCGTCATTTATTATGTTTGTTATGTAGCCATACATGAAAAAAGAGATGGCATACATAGACCACAAGTTAGTCCGGAGTAGAGGTTAAACCCGGATTTAGGGGAGGGGTTAAAATCTTAGAAACGCATTTTACCCATATCGTTCTTCGATTTTAAAGAAAAACGGTAAAAAAACACTAATTTTAGACCAAAAAGCCCGTTTTACTGCATTTTTGAGCTTTTTATTGTTTAAAACACTCATTTTGACCTCATAACTTAAGTTTGGAGGTAGTTTAGAAGTCATTTTGACCAGTTTAAACCTAGAAGGAGGGTCGGAGGCATAGCTGAGAAAGGGGGGGCAGGGCGGGGTCCACCCCTCCTAGCCTTGAAATTTTGGGGCCCCCCCTAGACGAAAATCTAGGGGAGGGGACCCCCTTCCCCCCCAAATTTCCGAATTTTTTACCCCTGACGCCTGACCCCCCTCTAGATTTTGAAATCTGACCCCCCCTCCCCCTCGGGAAAATTTTAGGTACCTTTTTTATACTAAATTTTCTTCCAAAAACGTGAATTTTCATCACATATTCATGCTTTTACACCCTTTTTACACCAGAATATCGCGTTGTATTCAATAAAATGTAGTATTATCCTATAAAAAGAACAATTATTAAAGTTATCATGGTTTAAAACTGTTTTTCTTTGGACACCGGACCCCACCTGACCCCCAAAGTCACATTAAATTATTTATTTAGATTTTTTGGCACTAATATAGGATTTTTTATACTAAAATAGCCTATTTATGTATAAAAAAAATACAAAAGTATAGTTTTTTACTAAAAAACTGTGTTTGTGACAGAAAATTTTGACCTAAATTCATACCCAAAATCTTCCCCTGATCCCATGTACGTCTAAGAACCCCTCTTCGGGATTTTTAAATGTCATTTACCCGCCTGGTGTAAAGACCGCCTCTCCATAGCTCTGGTAACCGCGTTCATCTATGTAATGTAACTACTAACTAATGATTGTGTTTAATTTAAAACACCTGTTAATTTGAAGTTTAAAATTGGAAAAAAAACGTTTGTAAACACCTGCCGTTCACTTTTTTGTTTATGCTCGCCGCCGTAAAATGAGTCCAAACTCAAAGTCAAAGTTTATATATATATATATATATATAGGTATATACAAGGGCGTAGCCAGAGGAGTTATGGGGGTTTTAACCCCCCCCCCCTTTTGGGTTGGCTGAAGTAAAAATTTGGGGGTCCTAAAAAAACAAATTTTAAAAAATTTTCTCGCGCTTCGCTCCGCTTAGCGCTCATTACTTATATACCTTTTTACAACTTTTAAGTGTTTTTTAATAAATTTCAAATACAATTTTCGAAAACTTTTTCGTGCTGTCGCACGATGTTTAATGTTATACCTTTATAAACCTAAAATTTTTCAAGTTTAACTTCAAAAAAACAACAATGCAAATAACAGCAAAAAGAATCACTTAGCGCGAAGCGCAAAAATTTTGTACCGTTTTTAATGTCTTTTTTACGGTATTTTGAAAATTGGAGTACAGTACAACCCCCCTCCGTTCGAAAAATTTGTATGGAGTACAACCCCCCTTTCTGAAATCCTGGCTACGCCCCTGTATATATAATTTATATATATATATATATATATATATATATATATATATATATATATGTGTAACTTCCAATCTTCTTTCTCTTCTGCCTAGCTGTACCGCTAATTTGCCTTGATCTCGATCCTTATTTTTATATTGACTCATTCTGCCATAATCGAAGATTTAATGTATTGTTTAAACTGGCCTTGGTGGGTGGTTTTAAATAAAGCCCAGTTTTACAGGATTAGATATGCGTAAGATGTGGTAATTAAACAAGAAACCGGAAAGAACCCTATAGTTTTATTACTTTTAAAATGTTGGAAAACATTTACAAAACAGCAGTTAATAAAGTTAGCAGAACATTTTTACGGACGCTTTAAATTTGCAGGAAAATAATAAAAAACTTAAGTTTTTATGTCGTTTTGTTTTTCCATACAAATGTAATTTGTTGGCGTTTCCGAATTTAATTATTTAAAATAGTATAATATTAATATATATTTTAATATGTAGTTGATCTTGGATTTTTTTTTGTTTTACCGGGATTGTAACTTTTTTAGAGAACTTCACTTAAATATTCTGCTTCAATAATTATGTCTTCCGAAAATGGAACTTTGGTCAATGGTGCCTTACAACATGAATCAAACGGGTTTTGTTCTTCTAAAAGTCAAAATGGACAACCGCCAACGACTAAAAATAAGTCCGAGGTATATTTTTTTCTCCGTAAGTACAAACAACCAAAAATTTGTGTCAAGGGAACTTCCCATTTTTTAAATTTGAAAAATTACTCCTGAATCTTAGTTTCCAATAAATCACTTTGATTTATTCAATTTCTTTTTTTTTCCATCAAGTATATAATAAAATTTAAAAAAATAAAATGAAAAAAGTTATACATATATATATATATAAGGTTAATAAAATTATACCGGTGGTAAACCCCCCTCTAGCGGACCTGACCAAAAACACCTATGCCAGCCAACTTCCCTTCATTAACTACACCCTTAATTAAGATGATTATTTTACAAAAAATTCAAGTTTAAGTACATAATGTTAACGAAATCAAAAAATTTTATTTGGCTTATTCCACAAATGATCACTTGTTTTCATTTCATTTATGCTGTTTTATTAGTTGCTACGTTAAAATAATACAATTAATTTGTTTAACAGCCTTTTACTTGGTGATGAATCTAAGCTATTTGACTGTTCGTCTACTATGTATTCCTTTTTAGTTAATTTAATATATTCTTCTTATTCTATGTAATTTTCCGCTTAAATAAATAAAAGTTTTAAATTGTTTATTTACAAAAAAACGACGGACAGTTGAATTAACACGAAAAATTGAATTATATATAAAAATAGATTTATATCCTTAGGAACAACGAATCAAAGACGGATTTACAGAGGCGAGTCTTATGTTGGAAGCGGCTTTAGAACAAATAGACGGAATTATAGCATCAGGTTCAGGTATTGTATGAATTGATTATTTTACCATTTTGGAAAAAGGATCTACAAAATCTATTGATTATTTAAGATTTAAAATCAAAATATTTAAATAGTTAAATTACACATTTAAATTAAATTTAGCAGTAAATTTTAAGGACGATCAATCCAGCAAGGAACATAGATTTGTGTAAGGCTAGATCGTGTTTAAGTCTGGACAAACAAGAGTAGATTCCATTTTTTTAAAGGTGGGGTGACTTACTTATTTTCGGCCACTTGTTTCTATTTTTTGATTAGTTTTTTGTAACTCCTGCAATCGGGCTGAGATTCCAAATATGTTACGTTTAAACTATACAGTTTAGGTTTAAAGTCAATTTTTAAAATGATGGAAATAAAGGCAGGCGCTGGTTTTTGGTGACCTAAAAATTGGCTATAACTATTGCTAAAAAATTTAAATTTATAAATTATTAATTATAAGAATTTGTACTAAAGTAATCGTATTGTAATGATAATTAATTGTACCAAAATCTAATAAAACTGGATAAGTTTATACATAAAATCAGACCTGTGCGCGGTCTGAAAATGCCCCCCCGCTTTATTGAAGGATTTGCCCTCTCCCTACCCCGTTTTATTACTGTACCCCCCTCCCCCCGCGGAAAAATGAAAAAGTACCCAAAAATTATGACACCATTTTTCACCAACTCTCTTCAACTTCTACATATCGGACATACCTCCCCCACCTTCCGGCGTCAAAATCGTCTTCTACGCTGACGACACCACAGTCTACTCCATTGGAAACAAGATAGTCAATATGGGGACAAATCTCACCAACTATCTCAACACTTTTAATCAATACCTGGACCTCAACCACCTCAAATTATCAACAGAAAAATCAACAGTTACACTTTTCTTTCCATCCTCACAAGAATACAACTACCACCCAAAAGTGACCATACAAAACCAACTTTTACCTCTCAACAAAAACCCCAAAATCGTAAGTGTCACTTTCGATCCAAAACTAACCTTCAACAACCACATCACCACCATCAACAACAAGGCGTCTAGGCGCAATAGTATCCTCAAAGCCCTAGAAGGGACCAGCTGGGACTGGGTTTTTTTTCGCCAGCGCCTAGGCGCCAGCCAGCTGGCGCCTAGCCTCCAAATTTTAGGCGCCAGCCCAGAAATCTAGGCGCCAATAACATAAATTTTTTCTATTTTTACAAAAAGGTCACATATTATTAGTTTTTTTTTCATTATATGCATATTTTTAGATGCCTTTTGTAGTCAAACGTTTCGTGTTGTATAGTAGTACAATTAATTTTAAAAAACGACTCATTTTGCCCATCTCAATACTCAACTTGAAATGCGTAAAATTTTGTTCAAGAATTATATAATTTAACAAGAAAACATAAAGACTAGTGATGTTCCTACCCTTCCACATCATGCTCCAGAGCCCCGGCCACTTATAGCGGAGGGAGCTTTGGAGTTCCTTGCCTAAAATATTTGATTTCAACCTTATTTAAGCTTAAATGTTTTAATTATTTTATTCGCATTTTTACAGTTTTTTTTAATTGCCTTTAATAAGTTTAATTTTAGTTTACAAAAAATTATTTTCTAAACAATCTCTAACATAGTTTTTTTTATTATTCACACATTTAGTACAACCATAGGTGGGTCGTGAATTGCTCGTGGACTTAAATTGCTCCGTAGCTCCACAAAGCGGAGCTCCATTACAGACAGCTTGAAGCACAACATCTTAGTGTTAAAGATAAATTAAATTCTTTTTAACACTTTAAAAGTTCTTGCAATATCCGTGCAAGCAAAAAAGGATTTTCTCAGAAGTTATTTTCAGGTTTTAATTAAAACTAATAATAGGTGTTTTTAGAATTTTACCTTTAAATGGGTTTTTTTAATTAAAAAATGTAACCAGTTAGAACTTTCTACATATATATTATATATATATATATATATATATATATATATTGTACATAGATGAACACGGTCAAAAAGCTAGGGGGGTTGTTTACCCCGGGTAAATGACTTTTCAAAATCTAGGAGGGGTCTTAGGGGGGTCAAACCCCCCCTAGCTTTTTAGGGGGGGTCGACCCGGGGTGCGAAATTTTGAAATCTAGATGGGGGTCAGGTGAGGTCCGGTGTCCAAAGCAAAACAGTTTTAAACCATAATAACTTTAATAATAGTTCTTTTTAATAATACTACATTTTATTAAATAAAAAGCGATATTTAGGTATAAAAAGGGTGTAAAAACATGAATTTGTGTTAAAAATTCACGTTTTTGCAAGAAAATTTAGTATAAAAAAAGTACTTAAAATTTTNTCGAGAGAAGAGGGGGGGGGCAGATTTCAAATTCTAGAGGGGGGTCAGGGGTAAAAAATTCAAAAATTTGGGGGGAGGGGGGGCTGGATTTTTTTTAGGGGGGCCCATAATTTCGAGGCTGGGGGGGTGGACCCCACCCTACACTCCCCCTTTTTCATCTATGATTATATATCATATTAAAAGGATTAAATTGTAGATAAACTAAAACAATACGCGCTAAGCAAAGCGAAGCGGAACAAAATTTTTGAAAATTAGTCTTTTGAAACCTTAAAAATTTTGTGTTCTTTTTTGTCTGGTTGACTAAAAAAACGGTTAAAGAATACATTTATGGCCAAAAATCTTGGCGCCACTGGCGCCTAGACCCAAAATTTTAGGCGCCAGCGAGAAATTCTAGGCGCCAGTGGCGTCGATTTGGCATAAAAAAAAACCTAGGCTGGGGACAACAAAAAGAACCAATAGTAATAGTAATACAAAGCTATAGGGCGACTCATCCTCAACTATGGAACACCAATATGGTCACCAAACCTCTCTAAATCCCACTATTAGAAACTCCAATCAACACAAAACTCAGCCCTCAGGATAGCAACTGGTTGCCTTAAAATGGCTTCACTAGATCATCTCCATCAAGAAACTAAAGTACTACCAATTGAAAACCACACATCTTTCCTCGCTACACAATTTCTTGCCAAGACTATGCAACAGACTCACCCATCCAACAAAATCACAGCAAACCAAACTCTTCTTCAACCAAACTCTCACCAAAAAAGCTATCCAGACTAACATTCACACCTATTTTGTAAAAGAATCTTTGTAAAAGAATAAAAAAACCTAATCTTCTACTCAAAAGCAAACCCCATGAAATATACCAAAGTGAACAACACCTTCAAAGAAAATCAAGAACACTCCTATCACAACTAAGATCTGGATTTTGTCATCATCTGAATTCATACAAATCAAGAATAAACTCTCTAATTAAAAATGAATGTCCAAAATACAACCAGAAACCTCATGATGTCCACCACTTTTTCAACTGCACCAAAAATCCTACCACATTAAAAGTAGAAAACCTATGGCTTCAACCATACATGGGCAAGTTGGTCCGGAGTGGGGGGGGGTTAAACCCCAAATTAGGGGGGTTAAAATCCAAGAAACGCAAATTACCCATATCGTTTTTTTTTCTGAAGCGCAAAAACGGGCAAACGGGGGGGGAGGGAGCGGATGTGAAACTTTAAACTGGAGAGTTAAATTGTTTAATGTGCAATCTGTATAATAAAAGTGTAATTATAATAATATTATACTTAAAGCATGAAGGTTAGAATGACGAAGTTTGTTCAATCTAGTCTGACAGGTTTATACTGCATGAAATACCTGAGTTTTTGTTTATTTATTTACACTGCCCGTTTAAGATTATTTTATCTATATTTTCTTTGATACATATTGACATAAAAGTTTTTACCCTTTGGGCTTTACGTGAATGGAGTGAGCCATAAAGTTAACGATACCTAGTATTCGATTAAAGAATTAACTTCATATCTTTCCAATTTATTAAACGTGGCCAAATAAATAATAACTTTTTTGGAAATAAAAAGCAAAAACACAAAATATTTAAAAACTAAACATTTTTTTACATATTTGGTCCGTTAAGCTAAATTACAAACAAAAAGCGGTCTATTTTTGGGGTTTTTTAAACTTATAATGGTACCCTTTTTAACAAATATTAATTACTGTAGGTTTGATGTGCCTATTCTTATTCTTACAAGGGTTTAAGTTTTAATTAGAAAGAGGGTGGTTGAGCTTGTTATTTTTAAGAAATTATGAATTTTGTGGCTTAGGAACCCATCTCCTAAAATTTATGCTCCGTAAATCTCCCAGAGAAATTCAAGCTCCGAAGAGCATCAATCTAAATTTATTTATTTATATGGTACTTGATTAAAGGTTTATTATCTATCTATCGGTTTAGTATATATAGTGTTAGCGCTTTTCATTCCGGATTAGCGTGAGCGGAGCATTGAAGTAATATATAGCCATTTATTTCCACCGCCAGTTTCGCGGTTTTCTCCTCAATTTCCCGGCCAAATATATAAATAGTACATCCCAGATCCCACCATCTGGGTTTCAATTTAAGCCAAGTCGATCTGTGTTTTTACGTAACTATTGTTATTTTTTTCGTTCCTATACGTTGGGCGTTCAGGTTTAAAGGCACACAGTGCATCGCGGGTAATTAATGGTATATATAATATGTTTATATTATGTGTCTGTACGTATATTATAGTAATAGTATATTACAGTACAATAATATATTATATATAAATGTTTGGGCCAAGCTGAGCCAACCGACCCGGCCGCAATCAGCAAAGCGATCGGAAAAAAACACACCGACCGACCGATTGATAAAAACGACCCACCGACCGCTGACATAATTATCTAAAAGGGTAATTTTAATCCGCCAAATTTGTACTCGATAAAAGTAACGGTTTTTCTTCTTTTAAACACTTTCAGCTCTATTAAAGGACCAATGACATAATATTCAACGGGCTAATTTTTAATTTTTATCTGCCGAAATTTCACTTGCCTATAAAAATCTTTTTGTCTTTTAAAGACTTTTAGTCAAGGTAAAAAGAAATCTTCACTCTGATAAAATATGAAAATATAAAATACTCTGCGTTTTCACGCCTTCGGGATTTTTTTTAAATTTCGCGTAAACACAATAAACGTCTGTTGTAAGACACCGCGAATAAAAATGTTGTTTTTCTTTGCTGCGCTAAATTTCAATAGATATCATTGGTTTTTGTCCCAATGCGCATGACAAAGAAGTATGCGCCTAAATTGTGCATCCGCTCAGCGGTCTCAAAATTTAATACTCAAAAAATTGGTTTTTCGCTTAAAAAACAAAAAACAAAAGAATATAATTCTAAACCTTAAACTGTAAATAATAATAATTACTTTTAGTTTAAAAGAGTATTTTGACAAGTTGTAAAATGTTCTGGATATTAATGGAAAATTTAAAAATGCTTCTATATTCAAGATGTTTTTAGAGTCCCGAGCTCTCTACGGTCCTATTTTTATTTTAATTTGAAAAAAATAACATTACATCTTTTATTAAAAACTGCTTGCTAACTTACATTTTATTAGCGCATTTAAAAATGCATTCAAAAATAATTTCTAATATTGTTATTGAACAAAAACACAATTGTTTCACAAAAGCTCAGCGCGGTAAAGTACCTAAAAGAGCGGCAGTTTCTAATTTTCAGCGCGCTGAAAAATCATTTTTTTAATCACAGTTAAACTAATCGGAAACGCCTTTTTTGGTGAGCTAAACAGTTTTAAACGCTTTTTTTGTTTTTCCTAAGCCTAAGCGAAACCTAAAAATCAAGCTAAAATTTATCATGATAAAGTTTCAGATTTTTCAGCGCGCTTAAAATTACCACTAGCGCGCTGAAAATCAGAATCGGCCGAAAGAGCAGGCAGAAAGCTTCACGACGTGGTGGCATGTTAATTACTAAACAAAATTATACAAATATACTATTGTGCAAAAATAAAGTACACTTGCACTGGAAAAATTGGATGTTTTTTTTTATTTTTGTACCAATTATGTTTTTACTTCCAAAACTTAAGGCTGAAGTTATAGCTATATTTTAAACAAATAAAATTTAAAGCCCCATAATCGGCCGCCGTATCTATTTACAGAGCAATATAAATACTATTTTATTCTTGAAATACGTTTTTAGTATTTTTGTGCCCATTTATTTTACAACTATCTTTTAACATTTTAAATTTTTTTTTAAAAATTTTATCTGCATAGTTTTTTTTAATTTGACATTATTCTTTACTTATTCGAAAATTACCAAAAATAAGGCGGAACTCCAATCTTGAATATTGAATAAGACACTTTATAGTATAAAATGTTCAAATAAATATTAAAAAAAGAGTTACAATAGCTGACTAGCGTTTTTCCTATATCCACTCCGGTGTATTTTAAATATAAAAAAATCTCTCGTGTCAGATTATATTAATAAAATACAATGAAAAATATCTATTTAATTTTAATTTTATTTGGACACCCACTGACTGAGCCGCGAAAACCGGAAAATTTTAATTTTCGATCCCAATCGTTCGTTGGATTTTTCCGGAGATATTTTTGCGGGCATAAAACTTTCACGATATATGTGGTAAACACCATTAAATTAAAATAGACATGCCGGAAGATTACAAACTTTAAATTGATATCATTTTAATTGGAAATTTCTATTAAAATATCTGTCAACAATTGTAAAATAATTTATTGCCACTTTTCAACAACTTTATGGATAAAATCATGATTATGTACCACTATGATGACAAGACAACCGTGAAATTAACTGATGCGCAGTATTGTGTATTGTTACATTAAAAGATTCCTAAAACAAATGATGATAATGATGCTAACATTGTATGAGCATATCATGAGGATTGTAAAAATTTAGTATTTACTATAAAATATTATCTGAACCTCAAGTTTAGTTAATTTGCATAAACATAGATACGCAAGCCCGATGTTATTGTTACTCTGCGCTTACTGCACAAACCAAAATAACCAAACGATCAATATTATCACACTATATAGCGTGTCTTACTTAGTAGGCACTCGATCTCGGGACCTTCAGTATAATGTAAGACAAACGTTTCGCTACTGCGCCACAAGTATCACATTGCTTATCATTGCTCGACACAAGCTGGATTCAGGTTGCTCTGATGATTGTTTATTATCCGTACTATCGACTAGTGTTGTAAAAAGTATTGATTTTGGATTATTTTAAGTAAAAATAAAAGTAATTTGAAAAATTTAAATTTAAGTAAAGTAAGAGTAAAAGTAATTTGTGATTTTTTAATTTAAGTAAAATAAAACTAATGGTCAAAATTTTATTTAGGTAAAGTAAAAGTAAAAGTATAGTTTTTTAAGTAAAAAACAGAGTAAAAGTATAATAAAAGTAATTTTGAAACGGAAAAAAACACCGGTTTTTGAAGCTCCAAAGCTCCGTTCTAAATTTTTTTGCTTATTTTATGTACATGTATAAATTGTCATTTTAATAACTTTTTTAAATAAAATAAATGGTCTTAGCTTGTTAACGGCTTAAAAAATTATCTTCTGCCATTCACTTTACAACAAGCCCATGGGGAATCTACCCATTGAAATTACTTAAATTTTACTTAAATTAATTTAAGTATTTGCAAAGGAAAATCCGAGTAAAAGTAAAAGTATTTGAAATTTGAAAAGTCGAGTAAGAGTAAAAGTAAAAGTAATTTAAATTTCAAAAGTCGAGTAAAAGTAAAAGTAATCCAAAATCGGTTACTTTTATTATTTTAAGTAAAAGTAAAAGTAACTTTTTACAACACTACTATCGACTAAATTATCAAGTTGTGTCGAAAACAACTTTTACCTAAACTTTTTTATTATTGCACTAAAGATTTTCCCCAAAACACTTAGGGGCAAAATAAATTCTTAGTTTTTGTATGAGTTCAAAGTGACTTTTTATAGGCACCTTGCACTGGAACTCGGTTTACACATAAAATATGTAATATACATAACAACGTTATAAGTTTCTGCTAATAGTAAACATACTTTTTTGACCACCATAATGGATAATTACTGTAGCTCCTCTTTATCTTTCGGAGTATGCAGATCAACCGATCAAAATTTCGCGCGCTTTTGATCGGTTGATCTGCATACTACTGTGGCGGATAGCGTTGAGCAGCGTAGGTCAATTAAACTCACAATATTAATTCATGCTTTAAGTAGCCACTACACCCGCTTTCAATCATAAGTTCCATTTTTCAATTTAAAAACATTATTAAATTATAATAATGTATGCGCTGTAATCAAATTACAGTAGCCCGCGCTTGTCGCCGCGCGTGTCAAAACAGTTGCCTATAGCAGTTAACAGTACGTGTGCTCCACGCAACGCGTGGGCCCAATGGGTTCCGCAATTATTGTTTGGCGCTTACTAACTGGATACAGGTTGCTTAGTGACTTCGGAACCCAAGTTGGCAGACCCAGAGTAGGTATTTTTACTCTCCTGCCCTTATTTTTATCCGTCGAAAATCCCCAACTGAGATGCCAACATTTATAGTTGGTTAAAACCAACTTAAGTAGGCACTGTGTGTTGAGAGAAGGATTCACAGAGGCTGTCTGTGAATTCTTCTATTAAGATTAGGGCGCAAATCTCGACGTGACTTGGTGGAGTGGTTACGATCTTGGTAAAAAGGTATTTTTAACAAAGAATTTTGCACAAAGTCTGCACCAATCGTACACCGTTTAAATTAAGTTAATTAGGTTACACAAAACCCTCAGTGGTGTGTCGTCAAGGGCACCCACTGACCTCCGTAAAAATATCGTTGTGTTTCTCAATTGGTAAACTTCTAAAAAAACTAATATTTATCTAATTTCAAATCTAAGCCTCTAACTAAAACATTAAAAAGTTACATAATTTTTAAGTTCCAAAAAAAACTTATACATTTGTTTAATTTTTTCTTTAAGTAAAATTGTGTTTCCGTTCTAAAACGGGTTTTTAAACGGGCTCAAAAGCTAAGCCTTGGCGTTCTCAACGCCTTCCTAAAAAGGTCTTTCTTTTAAATCAAAATGCTCAGTTGCTCAATGTGCGCAAAGTGTAAACTATGTCTTTGTTTGCCGCAACGCGGTTTGTTACACTCGTCGTAAACGCGCATTAAAAATAAACGTTTTTGTGTAATCTATCGTATAACCTATTTATCTTTATAAGTAATTCAATCTGTCAACGCAGTACCTTATTCACAAAGTACGTAAACACGGCATCTATTCCGTCTTTACAATTTAAGTTACAAATACACTCCAAATTCATACACGATAGTCCCGCACGACACATATAAATCACGGAGCCCAAACCACTGGCCAAACCCACTCTTTTACCCTCAACAAGTCATTAAAATTGCGCCAGTAATTTTAATGTTTCGTTGAAAACTAATCCCCATGACCAAATTTCCGAGCAATAATGTAACCTAACCAT